>VMDR010002594.1:30000-88077 GCA_007922815.1 Macrotus californicus
AAAAGCCCACAGTAGGGGAAAAATGGCCTATGCACCCACAAGCTTCCAGCCAGCTCCCCACAAGCCTGTGACTTCTCGTAGTCGGGCGGCTTCCTTTGCTGAAAACAGAGTGACACAGCCTCTCTTCTAGATGGTACCACCCCAGCCAACGGGTGGTCAGAGCGGAAAGGTTTTGCTCTTATGACTCTGAAGGAAACAGGCCAACCTTTTTCTTCCTCTGTTACTTCTGAGGCTTTTAGGCCAATGGCCTGGAACACTACCCAGCAGTACAGGGACCAATCAACAGCAAAGGAAAAGCAGCCCTAACTGTGGCCGAGAGCATGCTGTCAGATGGGTGTACTGAGAATTCAAAGACTTTCTCCAATTAAAGGAACCCCAACATCTCTGAGTGCAGCTTACTGGTCCCCATAAACAGGCCTGGTCTCTACTTGTGCCTGCTGCATTGGGGATTCCAAGATTCACAATCAGTTTTCAAACAGATAGCTGGTACAAAAATGGTGGTTCCCAGAAGATAAACAGCACACTGTGCTTTCAAGGCATCGTAACCGCTAATTTGAAGTGAAAGAGTTGTCACATGAGACAGCATCTCCTACTTACATTTCGATAGTGCACCTGCCTTCTATAGGGTCAGGTATTCACTCAGTCCCGAACATCCACCAAGTAAGAGTCAGCTCTCCATAGGGGCACCAGGTCCTTTCCAAATATGTCCACCCTCCCACTGGAACCAGGTGGCAGCCACACGGCATGATGACCAGACCTAAGTCTTGTCCATGACCGCATAAGGTCCTCCGCGGAAGAGCTTTGTGAAGTGCCCGTGCCTGAGTGCTGTCACCAGAGACTCTGGTTTAACCAGCATGGGTGGGAATCAGCGGGGAACCGGTATGAAGCTGCAGTGCCTCTAGTGCACGGGCCGGGTGGGGAACGGCTCCCGAGGCCAGCAAGTCTCCTGAGCATGTGACTATTCTGAAAATCACTGAAGACGCTATGTGCTTTTGTTTAGCTGTGTTGTTAGAAATTATAACTAAGAAAATTTTAATGCAGTTACTTAATAATCTATTTAAAAAGCACAATAAACCTATTATGTACTAACATATCTAGAATATTTTCATGAAAACATAACATGTCAAAGAGTTCCAGAAGTGGTGTGCCGCACGTCTTTTGCGAGCCTCTATTGTAGCCGGCTTTAATAAAAGACAAGTCGACGCCCACATCTGCTCCCACGCTCAGTCTGCTCCAATATGTTGTTTTTGTTCAAGTTCATGGAGAAAAGACGGCTTCATGCAGGTAAGTAGTTGGAAAGGGAGGTGTATGTCAATAGCCCTTTTAGAGAATCATAACTATTCTTCCTTGATACGAAACCTAAGTGCAGCTACTGGTAGTTTCTTAAAGATTAGTTTTAATGTGGAATCTGGAAATATATAAACTTTTTGAATTCTGCAACAGTCAATTCCACGGGGTTATCTTGTCAGTTCAATGAGCTCTTACCCTTGAATGATTCAAGCGTTGCTCACTCGAGAAGTATCAGTTCCATAGATGTGCGGCTCCTCCGATGTGGGCACTATTCATCACACAATATTAAAAATATCAGACTCATTAGTATCTCCTTAAGTAATGGAAAGCTGTCAAGTTCACAGTGGCTGGTACAAGTTTTTCAAAATTCTTGAAAGCTGGAATCTTACCACTGGCAACAAACACTGTCGTTTTCCTGGAAGTGGCAGGATCCGTTTGTTCATTTCCTGGAAACGGCTGCCTCGAGTGAGGCCTGAAGGACCACGGTTCATGGGTCGGTCACTCTCTCACGACAAAGTCTGCTCTCTGAACAAGGCGGCCCACCAGTTCACAGGTCATGACTGCACAGGCGTGTTTCCTTGAGAGGTCTCTGAGGGGTCCTGGAGCCAGTTCCTCATGAATACCAAGGGAAGACCGTAGTTAAGCTTGGACAGAGTCAAAGTTATACATGAATTTGACCGCAGTGGGGTTGGCACTCCTAACCCCAAGATCTTTCAAGAGTCGACTACACACACATTTTTTCCAAATTCAAAATCTTTTTATTATGAACGTGTGTATGTATGCGTTTATTTTTAATTGTGCTAAAATATACATGACACAAAACTTGCCAGCTCAACATGTGTCGGTGCACAGTTCAATGGCATTAACTACGTCGCACTGTTGTGCCACCACCACCGCCAGCCTCTCCAGAACCTCTTCATCCTGTGAAACTGAAACTCTGTCCACATTAAACACTAAGGCCCCAGTCTCCCCCCTCACACCCTGCAAACTCCGTCCTACTTTCTGTCTCTACGACTCTGACTATTCTGAGTGCCTCACATAAGTGGAATCACACAGCATTTGCCTTTTCTGTGACTGGCTCATGTCACTGAGCATAATGTCCTCAAGGCCCATCCACGTTGTGGTGTGTGTCAGGCTCTCCTTCCCTGCAGAGGCTGAGTAACATTCCATCATCTGGACAGGCAGCACAGTGTGCATGCCGAGGTGAGCATGGCTCTTCTCTTTCCCCGTGCATGAGGCTATGAGGGATTCGACAGCTAGGGCAGCCCCTCCATTCCTGTTAAGGCACTAGCAGCATTACCCGCCCTTGGCACAAAATGAAAATGCAAGCAATGTCTTAGTATTATTACGAAGGTAATGTTGGCCTCTCAGATGCCTGAGTCAGCAAATTTGTAACCTGGGCTCCATGCTGAAATTTCCTTGTGTTTACTGATTATAATGTGAATAGTATAGGCCTTTGGGAGAACACACACAGTAAAGTAGAAAGTCTTCAGAAACAGGAAGAAAAAAAAGAAATGCAGTTATGGTTCTAAAACCCACACACAGCTTCCATCGGTACTCACACTGGTGTGTTTTCTTCTCTTTTTTTTTTAAAGGTCATGCTCCTGAGCTGTTCTGTCTTTAGAATACTGGAAAGCAGGGCAGGGGCTAGAAGACACTTTCCTGGGCAGATATTTTTATTCTGTCTATAAGCTCCATAAAAACAGGAGACGGTTAAATTCAAGTCTAAACCAGCATTTTGAAATGTGAATTTAATTCCGTAGAAACACTTAGAGAACATTTGTCTTTTTATTGTTTTCTCCCCACATTCTTGGCACGGGGGCTGTGAGGACCCCTGAGTCCTTATCATCAAAGCCTTGTTTTGAACATGTGGGTAACCCTGGTCTCACACGGGCTAGGGGAGGATTACATGGATAACCCCTACTTAGTTCCTTAAAGGGGCTGGGCACAGAGGGGAGCTCATCATGGGTTAGCTGTCTTTTAATAAATATTAATGCGATTAACAGTAATAGTAACTATTATCCACTGTATCTCATCCATCTCTCACCATCTCGAGGTGATGTGAATGAGAGGCTGGCTCAACCATCCCCGGATGAGAAAACCCTGAGGAACAGCCCAAAGCTGCAGGGTGGACACAGGAAGGACTCAGCTTACAGCACCAGCTCTACCTGAGAGAGGACACCCAAAGTGGCGCCTACCCACCTTCTCTAGGCTGTCACATCCCTGCCACGCCTCGTTCTACTCCCTGCTTAACGCTCCTCCTTTAAAATTACTCAGTTTTTTAAAAAAATAATTTTTAAAAGGAAATTTATATGAGCATCATAAAAGTAAAATGAACATTTCTTGCCATGGAGAGACAGTAGCAACAAAATTAAATATTTAACTATTTAAATTAAAGGATGTTCTCATTATCATTTAAAACCACTCTTGTGACTGCCCAGGAGCATGCATGGCCTCTTGGGGCTCCTGGTTCTGGGGGACCACTGAAGCTTTGAGGGGCTGGAAGTGGATACGGGGACCATCTGCAGCTGCAGCAACAGCTGAGGGCATTTATAAACCGGATGCATAACTTAGGATATGACATCATTTGTGTTCCTGCAAATCTAAATCCTTCCCAAACCAAACCTTCAAAACACGCACAAATATTTACAGGTGCCGATTCCAGGCATAGCAGAGACCTGTGTCAGGGAGAGTCCGTCCGGTGTTGACTGGGGTTTAGTGACATGATCTCCAAGTAGGACCCACTCTGCAGAAACCAGAGCTGGGGATGAGGGGGCAGCTCAGAAGCCAAGGGGACAATATCCATGAAACTCGGTATCCACAGAGGACTGGTTCCAGGACCACTTGGTCTTCTGTGCATCTCCTCCAACTCCTATCGGGAGCTGGGCTCCAGAGCTGAATGTCTGGATCCCCTGTCCAGCAACTACTATTCCTTGAGGGGTACCTAAGGGCTGACTGGGCCCCTACCATTGCACTCACATAACGGCTTCCATAAATGCTAAAAGCAATTGAATTTAGCATTAAAGTTTGTGCGGCCTTAACCTCAAGGGCAACCACGGGGTACCCAGCCACAAGAGAAAGGAGCAAGGGCTCATCTCTTCAGGGAGCTCAGTGCAGACGGGGTGGGAGGGCCAGCTTTGACAGGAGCAGACCAAACAGTGACAAAAGGAGCGTTAACCTGTGTTACCCACCACACCTGCTCCCAACAGCCTTACAAAGAAGCACTTAATCCTCACAAAACAGCAAGCAGACGATGTCCTCTTACTAAAACACCAATTTTCAAGAGCCATAATTCTGGCCAAATGCCATGGCCTTCCCTAATAAACATGGAAGGCTGTATGGTGGCTGGATTAATTAATACCCACAGGTTCCTGACCTTTTTCTGGGCACGTGGACCATCAGTGCCCCCAAGACAGATGACGCACTCACTGGCTTTCTTCTGTGATGTATGTGTGTCCTTCTCATGCAAGATATGTGGGACAAGGATCCAGTTCCTGACTGGGCCCCCTTTCCATCCCAGAAAAAAAATGAACATAAAAATAAAAATACAGCTGACCTTCTTTGGCCTCCCTCAGTGCATCCAGACACTTACAAGGAAGTCAGAATTTGCTCCAACAACTAAGGAAATCGTTGTTTTCAGCCAAAAGGGTGATGCTTCATATTATTTTTCTAGAGCAATAACCCCTACCCACCCCTGCCCACGGAAATAGCGATTGTGATCTTGTTCTCTTGCTGAAACCGAGGAAAAGCATCACCCAAGCCAGGCTCTTGGCTGCAGAGTAGGCATGTCCTGCCTCTGAGCACGTGTCAGGGCAGGTGGTGCCTTCCGGGTGGGCACTTTGAGAGGCCTGTGTTAGTGGCAAGCAGGAGCATCCTCAGGCTGAGAAACAGAAACTCATGGATCTCTCCTTCCCACCTCCCGACCCCCAGAGCTACTTCCACATGCACTGGACCTTTACTAACAGCAGGCCTAGGCCTGCTGTCTTCTAATTCATACTAAAGTATGAATGGCCATCCCAAACATAATGGAGAACAGGGAGGAGGGTGCATGGATGGAAGCAGGCACCTCGCTTTATTATACGAGATCACATCCACGTTCCAATATCACAGCCTGAAGCCACTAAGGAAAAAAATAATCATTTGTACCATTCAGGAACATAATAGGAAATGAAACTTGAGAGCACATGAAATCTGCCACAGAAACTATGAAAACATACATTGTGGAACTATTTGACCTGGGGCAGCATAAACATTGCAATTGTTGGTAGTCAGGGCAGAAAATAAAAACAGGGAAACATATGAGCATCGTCCTGCAGGAAAACCCTCCCTCCGACGCGGCCAGCACAGGGCAGTGGCCACAGCGCAGCGCTGGAGCCGGGCTCAGACGCTGACTCGATCACCCGCCGCTGCGTGGTCTGGGGAGTGGGCACGAGGAAAGCACTCCTCCTGGGTGTGGGGAGGGTTCCTGGAGCCGAGCCTGGCTCCCGCTACGCCTTCAGTAAACTTTAGCTGCTCATGTCACTGCAGCTCCAGCTTGTGAGAAGTGGAATCATTACACAACCAGACTTTCAAAAACAACATCCGCCTTCACAGGACAAGGGGGTTTCCCCTTTCCACTACCCTCTCCCTCCCCGGCTCTTCACCCCTCTTTCACCTGCTCACCTGAGGAAGCCCCTGCGTGAGGCCCTCCCTCTCTGGAAGGTGAATGAAGAAATGAACCGAAACCAGGAGGGTGAGGCTGACTTCCTGCTTCCCCTCCCTCCTCATCTGAGAGCTCGGGCAAGTCGCTTCCTCTCCTCTACCCGCTGCCTGCAAGGCGGTCACAGGTGCATGTAAATGTGTGCTTCTTCCAAACTGACATACACTTCTGGCTCCAGGGTCACAATCGGGACACGTTGAAGTGTTTTAGAAATAAAGGTTTCCTGGTAATTCAATAACCTTCCTGGCTAATAACCATGGCCCTGAGGAACGACTATGGTGGCCCCGAAGACAGCCAATGCCTGTGGCGTCTCTTCCTCTACGCAGTCTTGCCTGTTCACCACACAGCTGCCCACCCCTCCCAGTTCTCTCAAAGGAAACCTCTGGGAGTGATGGTGTCACCCCAAGTCTTGAGTTTTACAAGTGCCCAGGACAAAAACCACCACGCAAAGACAAACCACCATGTTCGATGAGCCCCGGGAGATGGTCAAGCTGTTTGTATCAGTAAAGCCGTCTTTGCTCTGGCTTCCAGGAAGCTTGCAAAGTGAAACCTTCAATGGCAGCACCTTATTAACCCATATGTTATATGTGCTTATTTCTTCACATGTGAGTACAGCATATTACTGTTTTCTACTTCAAAAGCATTATTGAAATATCCTATTAAATATGTGGATCTCACAAAAGCTAGTTAGCAGAGAGCTCCCCAGCAAGGAGGAGGCAGAGCCTCAACACTCGGCAGGGCTCAACCTAGGAGTTTTTGCTGAAGACACTGATGCTCTGGGGAAGACCTCATAAGCCCCTCCACCACAAGCTGAAGCATAATGGGAACAGAGGAGCAGGGACAGGTGGGCCAGTGGTCAGAACACCCACACAGCTGCATGATCTTCTAGTAGCCCAGTATCTGATCTGTGAAAGGGGATCTCGTGGGAGAACGAGGCCAGCTTCCCTTGTGCTCTGATGCTGTGGGGTTGCCACACGGGCCATAGGAAACCAAGGACGCTTTGGAAAGGATCGGGCACTCAGAGTCCATTCGGCATCATCTCAAAGATCTCATGCCACAGCTGCTCCATGACATCTGAAGGTCCACCTTGGACAAGATGCATGAGGAGAATCTTTAAGTGACACCACTTCTCCTGTCTATGTTTCCATTTCCTTACCCACAAAGCAAAGAATAAACCCCCTGACTCATGTCCCCAGATAAGTGGTCCAAAGTGGGGCACCACCGGTCCTATGCATTTCACTTCCACAACCACCACATGAAGTAAGTGTGAAGAGAAGAAAGCAGGCATTACCTCTGCCACCTCCTGCCAGAGGTACACTCAGCCACAGGTCGGGCCAAGGACCCAGGGGGTCAACCCAACTCCTGGAAACTCCGGACAGAGGCAGCCCCACCCCAACCAGCAGCTGTCCTCTGCTCCCTCTTCCCTTTGTAATTTGCCTGTTGTTTCCTCGTTTCCAGGACCACCTCTCGCCCCCTCAGTACCACTGTGATTGGGTGCTCCATTGCGGGATGGCCAAGTTTATATGCTGTCAGGCACTTTATATCCCCCATAACTCTGCCTCCCAAGCCCTCCTGTGCATGTGTTTAATTTTTACAATCAAGAAGACGAATGGGGACAGTGACAGCCCAGACACCCTGGAGGGGTGGGCTCAGGCCCTGCCTCAGCGGAACCTGGGTATGAATTCCATCAGTGGCCTGCGGCTGTATTTTATGTGTAACACCCCAGTGGCTTTCAAATTTCCTTAAAATTTTGATGGCCGAGATAAAGGGAAAGGAGGAGGCTGTGGAAATACAGAACCATCGTTTGGGCAGAGCTTCCAGGACCTCCACGAGATAGGAGCCAAGCCTGCTTGGTGTCACTTGGGTTCTGTCCCCAGCTCTCTGGCCCCTGGCCTCCCACAGCCACACACTCCTCCACCTCCCACCCAGGGGAGACAGTGTAGTGGGGACACTCAACTCCTCCACACCCTTATCTTTCTAAGATGTACCCTGTGATGACAATGATAATGAGAAGACAGGACAAATAAAATATTAAATGAGAATAAATGCATCTTTTAAAAATGCTGCTTTATATTGATCATAATTCACAATCTAATAAAAGCCCAGTCCCCTGGATGCCACTTCCACCTGGATGGCCGCCCAAAGCCTCCCTGCAAGGCAGTCCTGCGGCCCCACACCAGGGCAACCGTTCGAAACTGCCAATCCACGCACGTCTCTCCCCTGCTCCAAACAATTCCTATCACCCCCCAGGCCGTGCTCTCTCATGTGGCCCTGCCACCCAACCCACCCACCGTCTAATAAAACAACAGCCTGAGCAGTGACAGCAGGCAATATTCGGTAACTGACAGCTTTGTGCTGAAAGAAATGTTAAGGACTTATCGGGGATTATCCCCCATCAGCCCAAGAAGGTGGGCACTTTTATCCCATTCATTCCACAGAAGCACAGAGGCGCATGGTGGAGGAACCTGCCTAAGGTCACACTGCTGGCCAGTCCTGTCCTCTAGGAAGCCATCCCGCAGGACTGCCCTGGTGGCTGGGCTGAGCGACAGACTGGACAAGCCACACACAGCATTTCAGGCATGACTCTCATCACAGGAAATAAGCTGTAGTTTGGGGTCTGCTTGTCCATCTCCCTCAGTGAGTAGCCTTGAAGGCAGGCACACCATCTGACTTATTGCTGTGCCCCCAAGACCCAAACATGACAGGAAGGAGGCACTCAGTGACAGCTTTGGGTGGCTCCATGTTGGATGTAAGCCACCAGGCTTCCATTAGCCCAGATGAGCTCTGGGACGTCTCTCCTGGCCCTGTGAGTTGCCGGGCTGGGTCCCAGTCAGGCAGGGTGGTCCCTGGGGATGAGGATTATCTTGCCTTTTTCCCCATCTCCCTCTCTTGTGAGGTCTTGTTCACACACAGTCAGAATGCTTCTGCAATACATCATTTGGGAACGAGTTGCACCCATTGGGTTCCCCTTAAATTCCTTTGGTTCAGAAGAAAATTTTACAATTGAGTCTTCAAAGGAATATCCCCAGTTGGGCTCTTAGATTGAACTGCTGTACCAAATGATAAGCATTTTGTTACTATACGAGAAGGGGGGTCCACGATGTCAGTGAGCTTTCCTGGAGGACCCAGGACAGCACTGAAGAGAGCAAATGGACCCCGAGCTGAAGCCACACTGATCATAATCAATACCACCCAACGGGATTCAATTCATTTGCCTTGTATTGAATATGAGCTTAATATACTAGGAGACACCAGCTTCCATTAGAGCCTAAGAAATCATCTTTTGAAAGAGGCAAAATGGTATCAAATGCATAATTTGAAAAACATTGTTTTCAACATCTTTCCACTTCATTTAGCATTTTGAGAAATTGAGGCTGTATCTTGTAGCTATCAAACTGAATTAATCACCTTGAGACCTGAAAGAAGATAACTGGAACTCTAATTTCAGGCTTCTTTTATTCTTGGAAGATGGTCTTTTAAAAGTTGGACTATGGAAATTAGTGTAAAATCCTCTCCACTATGCATAAGTGACCACACTACTGATTCTCAGGGGACCAGACCTGGCCTGGTTGACATGGCAGCCACTCGACATATGCAGACACTGTGCCCTTAGAGCATGGCTGATCTGAATTGAGATGTAAAATATATGTGGAGTTCAAACTTGTTCCAGAGATGTAAAATATATCAGTGATTTCTATATTGACTAAATATTGAAATGACAAAAATGTATATGAGAATAAACAAAAAGTATTATTACGATTAATTTCACTTTTTTTTAGTTGTTTACTGTAGCTCCTAGAAAACTTATCCTTACATATGTGGTTCACACTATATTTCTGTTAAACAGTGCAGGTCTGTACAATTAAATATCATGGCTCGATTGAACAACGTGGGCCAGGAGTTTTTAAATGACCTGTGGAAAAATCTATGGGATGTCATTTCAAGTGAAAAGAAGCAACTAAATAGTGTCTATAAAAGATCATTAAAACCATGTAACATATACATATGTTTACATGTGTACAGACAGAAAATCGACAGAAAAGTCAGTTAGAACGGTCATCTCAGGGTGGTGGACTTAGAGGGTGAGTACGAGTCTCTTTACACATTTGTAAACGTTCCCCAGAGCGCTGTCTTATTGTGTTTACTACCAAAGAACAACAGATGTTATGAAAAGGAAATAGCCCTGTGGCACGTAGCACCGTTACATGCACCTGTGTGCCTCGCCTGGCGCTTGCCACAGGGAGTGAGTCACAAGCACCTTTCGTCCTTACTTGGGCCTCGGTGGCATCTCGTCACGGAATTCATCATGGTCAACGGGCAACTCACTCTCACGAGAGTCCATGTTTTTAGGTGTATGAGAAATATTTTCTTCAAATTGGTGTTCCACGCAGCAGCAGAAGGCAGTCTAGCAACAAGCTTGGTGGTCGCCATTGCAGGGTTGCATGGGGAAGAGAAAGTTCCTCATCAAAGTCTGCTCGCCCAGACTTCTTTCCCAGTTGCCTATTGCCCGAACAAAAGGTGACCGAAAGGTCCCCACTAAATAACTCGTAGGTTCCCAGCGGCTAGTCCTTTGGGTGGGCCGTGTTGGAAGAAACAGGGTTCTCTAACCTTCGCAACAGGAAGGCATCAATGAGGGAGTGGCTCTCGCTTGACCTTTCGCCAATTTATTCAGCCCCTCAAGGAGTCCTGTTGCAGTGACGTCCATCTGGAACTCCTGAGTCCCGAGGTCCACCCGCCCCTCCCTCTGCCCGTTACGTTGTTATGGAGCGCTGACTTTAGGATGTGGCAGGTAACAAAACAGACCTTGCTCTCAGGGAGCCTGTATTCTAGGGGGGAAGTCACGAGGGTGAACAAGTTAAAGCACCATCATGATAACTTCAGGAAGAGACCAATGCTCTGAGGAAAATAAAATAGGAAATATGGGGCTACCTTAAATAACCTCTTTGGACAGATGAAATCTGAGCTGACAGCTGACTTCAAGAAGGTGCCAGCCATGGTCAAACCTGGGAAGACCCTTCTAGGCGCAGAGAGGGGCGAGTGCAAATGTCCCAGGGCAGGACATCGTGAGGAGCGGGAGGGAGCCCAGCGCGGCTGCAGTGGCCAATAGAGGAGGCCAGAGAAGTGGGCGGGTCTACTTCACAGGGGCCTTGTGGGTAACAGGAATCTGGATCTCACTCTAATCTCAATGGAAAGGTATCAGAGGGGTTTAAGCAGCCGCACTAATAGGGCCTGATTTCCATATTTAAACATCACTCTGGCTGCTACCTGGAGGAACATGAATGAAGCAAGCAGACATTGTGAGATTTTGCAGTCGGCCAGATGACAGAGGAGGGTCCTCAGTCCAGAACATTTTTCTGAGTTCCACTCAGAAGACACAGTATCAACGGTAACTGGCCTCAAAACAACTATGTTGGTTTATTGCCCCAACCTTTCTAACATGCTGGTGTGGGACCCGCACCCTGGAATGTGAGATCATCTGCCTCAATCCTTAAAATATTTACATGCCCTGAATCACACTTAAATGAAAGGCCCCTTTGAGGTTCCCAGAAGTTCAATTCCACTTAGTTTCCCTGCTTTTCATTTACCTTGACTGGTTCCAGCTGGATCTGGAAACAGACATGTCAACACAGTCCCTGCCCATGAAGGCTTCCCAGGGACCAGGAAACAAGTCGTCAATTGTAATCTCCATAGAAAACCTGATTCTGTCAGAGGCTTTCCCAGCCCCACATGGCTGGGCCGTATCTAGCGAGGGCAGGTTCCCGCTGTAGCACCGAACAGCAGTGCCCTGAGCTCAGACGGCCTGCCGCTGGACAGGCGATAAAGTTCCCCAGTCCCCTGAGGCCCTGGCACACCCTGGCACTGTTAGCCTATCCCCAAGGAAGCCTGGCCTTCCAGCAACCCGTCCATGCTAACTGCTTCATGATTGACTACCCTTCTGATTTTATCAACTGCTGTTACTTTCCTGGCTCCCACCCAGACCCATCTGGGTAGTAACATGGACCCAGTGATCCTGGCATCTGGAAGCATTTGTCTTAAAACAGCCAATTCTCTCTTGATGTCAGTTATCAGTTCAGCTTCCAGCCAACAGGCCAGATACTCTCTCCCACGGCCCAGACCCACAGGATGCTGCCAGCAGCATGTGGAGAGTGTCCCTCTGTGGGCCACTATCCTGGGGGCGTCCACGGCCAGTCATGCCCCCAGCCCTGTGGGGGAAATGGGCCCACGCCAACACAGCTCGACCGAGTGCACAGGCTCACATGCACACATGTGTGCGTGCACACACATAGTGCTCAGCCAGAAGTGAGCTTCAGGAGCGTGGCCTATAAAGGGCCTGTGCAACAAGGCTTGAGCAGAGCCACGGGCAGTTTACTGAGCAGCTGCTACATACTCAGCTCAGCTCTGGGCGGTAGAAACAGGGGCTGTGAGAGAAGACAACAGCCTAGTCCTCAGCTGAAGAGTCCCATGCAGAGTTGGGGAGGCAGAGACAGGCAACAGCGTTGAAGGGGACAGAGGGTCCCTACCACAGAGTTCAGCCTAGGCTCTGACCCCTAACCACACACAACCACCTTCCCTTCCCCGGCTTTGCCTTTCCCGGTTTTACTTTGGAACACTGGCTCAGAGGCGTTCTAGAGCTCCCTGACTGCAGGGGAATTCCATCACAGTAAACGGGGCGTCCAGGCCCAGCAGACAGTTCAGATCATGCCGAGTCAAAGCTGCCCACGAAAACCACTCACAGCGCAGTGTACCTTCATGTGTGTGTGAAGAGGGCTGATTAAGATTAGATCCAAGATCTAGCTGAAAGGTGCCATCAGAAAAGTATTCTTGCAGTATGTTCAGAAGCAATGAACAGGCATGGAAGTGCCCCTACCCACAGTAGGGCAGCCACAAAATGCCACACAGAAAGCCCCAGGACTGCCCACTCAGCCAGGTTTGAGCCCACCCGATGGAAAGGAGAAGCCAATCTGAGGCTGCAATCACCTTTGCTCTAATAAACCGCTGTACCAGCCACCACGTGCTCCACAGTGTGCCGGCGCGGCCACACCTCCTCCTGGATCCTCATCGTGTTGGAGGCTTGGGACCTGCCCGAGGCACACACGTTGCCCTGTTCCCTGACCTGCTGGCACCTCTCCTGTAGGACATGTGGGCTCTGAGTGGTCCTTCCCCTAAAACAGCTCTGGCTGGTCAAGAACTTTGAGGCAGTTTTCATCCTAGCCAAGTTCCCTCCTAGGCCCCTGTGTCTCTTCTGTCTAATGCCCATTACAGCTCTGTTCTCTTGTCCCCTCTACGCCTCATGCCAGCCGGACCTGCCAGGCATTCCCAGAACCCAGGACAAGAAGCAAATCCAGGTCCAAGCCCTGACTCAGGCGTGGAGAATCTCACTAGAGGGGCGCAGGACATGCCAAAAGCTTTACCCCATCCTCCAGCACAGATTCATGAAGCACACACATGTGCAGGATAGCCCCTCAGGGGTGAAATTTCAGGACGAGTGTCTCCTGCATGATGTGAGGGATACCCCTGTCATGAGCAGGAACTGGTCAACTCGACCTCTCTATCCCTGCTGGGGTGGTCCAGGAGGGATGCATAGGGCCACCTTCCTGGCCTTCTCGCCCTGCCCTCCACTCTGAGAGGGCACTTGGAGCTCAGCCTCCCTCTGCGACGTGCCTGCCTCTCCCTGCCAAGGTTATAAAAGCACCCGGGCACAGGTGCAGCTGTTGCCAGCCTTCAGGGCCAACAAGCAGAAACTAAGCAGAGAAAAGCTGGACGAGCAGCCACAGCGCCATTGTTTCCCAGAACACGCCATGCTCCCAAATAAACATGTCTCCAACATCATCTCAGCACAATATTCACACAGCTCATTACTGGGTTTAATTTTGCCCATTGCTTATTTACTGTCTCCTTCTCCCTTTTATTGCCAGGGCAGCAGTTACTCATCTGTGACCAGAAAGGGAGATTCCCAAAGTGGGGTCTCTCCAGAAGTTGCTGGCCCCGCAGGACAGGCTCCGGCCCAAACCCACACAGCTCTTCCTTCAACCTTGCACCATGCCACCTGCCTTCCAGCCTCTGCAGTGGGTGACTCCCCCTTTCTACAACCAAAGGCTTCAGAGACACCTCCTGGAGCTGACAGGTGGACCCACGGCGGAGCCCAGTGACTGGTGTGAGGACACTGACACCCACACGAACCCTTCGCATAGACAAGCCACCGCCCAAGCTCTGCTGTCACCACAGGCCAGCCCTTGCTTCCCCCAGGCACCCCTCGGTCCCAGAAACCAGGGAGAGCCATGTTCCTTCTGAACCACATGGGAGAAGTGGATGTGGCATTTCACTCCTGGAGACAACTCCAAAAAAGCAAAATCCACATCTCCCTTGAGTGAAGGAGGATGGACAAGATTAATATACTTTTTAAAAGCTGGAATTAATGCACTTTCACTTTAATTTGGAAAGCACAGAATTGTATAAAAGGGGCAAAACTCATCGACATACCTCTGCTCGTTAGGAGCAAACTCCTACACTTTTGAGTCTTTCATTTTTTTTTACTTGCACTTAAAAATAAAATAAATACTGAGTTCAGAGCATAATCATGCCCTAGAATTTCTCTTATTAAATCTCTTTTCCAAAATCATATCACCCTGCGTTCCCTTTAACAAGTGATAAGAAACAGATACACAAAAAAATAATAACCTAACTCATTCCCTTCACTTCCTCCTCAAAAAAAAAACAAACAAACAATATTAACAGCCTATATGTACCATCCCTTCTATCACCTCATTTTCGTCCATAAGACAGAATGGACATTGGAGAGAAAGAGACAGAGAGAGAAAGGGGAAAGAATTAAAAAATTGATTTAACAAAAGTTTAAAAAGAAAGCTTTAACAAAAACTAGTTTTTACTCTTACACATATATCACATGTTTTCATTTTTCTGTAACTGGTTCTCCTCTCTTAGTGAATTACCATAGTCATCCCTTTGGGAAAATAGACCCATCTCTCTCATAACCACACAGCATTCTGCAGCTCCAACACACACGATGGATGCAATTGTTCCTCTATTAATGGACAGTCAGAAGATTTCCTCTCCCCCTTCCTTTAAAAAATAATGCTTTTATTTCTGTAAGATAGTCTCATAAAATAAAATTGCTCAGTCAAAGGATATGCATACTTTAATTTTAATACTCTGAGATTGCTTTGCCAAAAGGCTGAACCAAACCCCATCCCCACTGGCAACACATGAGGTGCCTAGAGCCTGGCACCCTGGTCAGCGTTTAATGTTATCACTTGTACATTTTTGTCGGCCTGATGAGTAAAACATGGCATTTCATTTTTATTTTAACTTTTACTTTCCCAATACCCAGAGGTTGAGTGTGTTCTTTTAAGTTTATTGACCATCTGGATTTGCTTGTCTATGAATTGCCAACTGATAGCTTTGCCATGTTTATAACCGGGCACTTGCCTTTTAGTTGTTTGGGTTTTTAATTTGTAGATACTTTCACATATTATGAATGTTAACATTGCCTTATCTCCCAGGTGCTGCGGATCTTTTTCTTTGTCTGTTTACTATGATGTCACACACAACTCTCCATCCCTTTCAACCCTCTTTGTAGGCATTTGTAATGTCCGCATAATATCCCAGAATGTGAAACTGTTATTTAACCACTTCCTAGGTATTGATGGACATGCAGATGGCTCGTTCTCTATGTTAGTAAAGAAATAAAACTCTCTCTACTTGCAGATGACACAATTTCCCTAAATTAATAAAAGGGCTAAGGAAACTACAAGGGAGCTACTGGAACTCATAACTGAGTTTGACAAGGTCACAGGATGCAGTAAGAATATATAAAATATCAATTGTATTTCCATATTAACATCAAATAATTGAAAATTGAAATTTTAAAATATCTATAGATGTAGTAATAATACCAGACACAAAAAAATTTATTAAAATATGTGCAAGACCAATAAACAGAAAACTGTGAAATATCACTGAGGAAAAACTGAAGACCTAACACAAAAAAAGCAAGATATACCATCTTCATGAACGCACTATTGTTAAGATGTCGATTCTTCCCCAGGTGAACTACAATCCCATTTAAAATCCTAGCACCCTTTTTTAATTAATAGAAATAGACAAGATGACTCTACATTTTACTTGTGAAAGCATGGAATAGCCAAAACAATTTTACAAAGAACGAGTGTGGAAGTCTCACGATACCTGATTTCAAGGCTTAATTTAAAACAACAGCAATTATGACATTATAGATTGGCATAGGAACAGAGAGATCAATGAAACAGAATAAAGTATCCAAATACAGACCCACACATGTGTGGTCAATTGAGTCTCAACAAAGGAACCAAGGTGATTTATGGGAAAAGGGCAATCTCTCAACAAATGGTGATGAAACAATTGGATATCCATATGGGGACAAAAAACAACCTTGAAACTCACTTAAAATGGATTGTATACCTAAATGTGAGAGCTAAAACTAAAAAGAATCCTAGAAAAAAGAAACAGACAACAAACATTGTGACTCCGGGTTAGGCAAAGAGTTATTGGATACAAGAAGTACAAATCCAGAGAAAATCCTGATAAACGAACTTCACCAAAATTACAATTTCTGCCCTTCAAAACTCACACTGTTCCCAGTAACACAACAGAGGACTATATTCAGAACAAATAGAGTTCATATAGCTCAATGATAAAAAGTCGAACAATCTAACAGGAAAACAGGCAAAAGATCTGAACAGATACTTCCCAAAGAAGATATATGAAGAGCCAGTAAGCAGGGATAAAAGCTCAAGACCATTCATCAACAGAGAAATTAACATTAAACCCACAAGACACGTCACCTCACATACATTCGAAGGGCTATAATTAAAAAGGCAGTTTCTCCATCCTCACACAGTTTTATGCACACCTTTACAGTGTTTCTCGCAACCTTATTTATATGTCTACGTCTGTTTGTACACATGTGCTCTTTATAGCATTTTTCATTGACTGTTAACATTTTCAGCAGCAACTCATGGAAGTGTCCAGTCTCCTCATGCCTCCCAACATTAGTTAATTCATAAAGACAATATATCTTTATATTTTAATAGAAAATCTCATTATTAATGTAAGCTGCATTTCCTCGATGACTACTGAATTATTTCATGTAGAAAGATAATAAAGTACTTCAATTAAAAGCAAAAGTTACACAGAAGTCACCACCGTAACGATGGTGATTGTAAACCTCTTGAATGCTCCAGCACACTGCTCTCTAATGGAAATATCTGCAAGGGTACATATACTCGATATTGTGAGCTACTCAGTTGGCAGCCGCTGGTCACCTGTGCTTATTATTAAGCCACTGAAATGTGGCCAGCACGAAAAAAGTACTGGGATTTTCACTGAAACTGAAATAGCTAGCAGCCAACATACTGAATAGGGAAGTTTCAGAAAACGCAAAACAAGAAGTTAAAATAATTGGTCCCAACGTTGAAAACTACACACGGATCTATTTTTGCGGATGACATCCCCGGGAAAGTCACAATTCTTTCCTAAGGAGAACAGCGCGACTAGGAGCGACGCGATTACCGCAAGGTAACAGCACGAGAAAGGAAGCTGAGCATGTACCGGTCCGCGGGCGCCCTTGCACCAGAACTGGGTAACAGTCGTTCCACTGACGACGCGACAAAGGGGACAAAACACCGGGGACTAAATCTAACAGGAAAGCCACGGGACGTCCACGACACAACTTTAAAACCGGGAGCACAGGACTGAGACAAATCCAAATACTCAGAAACCACAGCGTACACCAGTTCTCCTAAATTCATCCACGCGTGCAATGCGATGTTAGCCAGCATTCCGAAAGGTTGAGACGATCCTTGAATTCATCCTGTGCCTAAAACTTGCTCCAAACGTAGTTTTTAAAAAGCGAGGGGCGACTTACCTTCAAACTTACCTGAAAGTTCTCAAAAGCCACTGAAACACGAAAAAGCAACACAGCGTCAACACAGACACGGACCAACAGACCCTGAAAACCCAGGGAACGCCCCGAGCGCACGGCCCCCCAGCCGCGGGCACGGACGGTCAACGTCGGCGAGGGCCGCGCGTGCAGGGGCGTCGCGCTCCCACGTGGGCGCCTGAGGGCCGCCCCGCGGCGCCGGCCCACCCCACGCAGACGTGGCGTTCCCGCCCACGCCGCAAGGCCTGGCTCCGAAGCAGCGTTTCTAGCGAGGCGACCTTCCAGAGCCCGTCCAGGGCCCACGCGAGCCCACGAGGAAGAGACGAGCCCGTCTGGGGAGCAGCCGCGAAGGCGCCCCGACGGCCGCCGGCCCGACGCGCGGCCCCGTTCCTGCCCGCCCGCCCGCCCCCAGGTGGCGCTGCGGCGGCGGCTACGCCCCTCGCGGGCCGCTTCGCCTACCTGAGTCGGGGCCTGCGCCGCCTCCGGCAGGCCCAGCTCGTCCGCGGAGCGGGGCGGTGGGGTCGCGACTTCCTGGCCGGCCCGCGGGCACGAGGCGGCCTCCGGACGACGCCCAGCGCGGGAAGCGGCCTCGGCGGTGGAGAGGCGACGCCCAGGGCGCGAGACGCCTCGCTCGGGTGCTGCAGCTTGGCCCTCTGGAGCTAGACCGCTCCACCCGGCTCAGGGCCCGGCTGGGCCCGCACAGTCCGCTCCACTCCGCCGGCTCACAGACAGGACAGCCCCACCCCACCCCACCCAGGGAGCCATCATCACCTTCCAGCCCGGCACCTGCCCAAGAACAAGGCAGCCTTACAGGCAAAGAGAACATGCTCTCCAAACCCACCCGGAGCTGACTTATATAGACAGCAGGCCCCGCCCCTTGAGCCCTGATTGGTCTGTCCTTATGCAAATGAGGACCCCCACATCAATTTGATAGGTTCAAATAGCACCTTCCTGATTGATTGGAACGGAGCTTCCCTGAATAGCCAATGAAGATGCTAATAAGGCTACAGCTGGGCAGCTCCAGTGAGGGCCAGGGCAGTCGCAGTCCTCTGGGGGGGAAAGAACCTCCTAGAAAGGAACCTCCCAGGATGATCTGATCATCAGTTCCTGACAGGGCCAGTCACGGCCGGCGGCCACGCCCCTGGCACGTCTGTAGTGAAAGGTCCTGAGCCAGTCCAGTCCGTTGTTTCTATGCGTCTAGGTTAACACACCTTTGAGATGCCAGAAGTAACTCCCCTCCAAGTGGGGCAAGGGGTATTACCATATTTTGCCGTGTATAATGCACACTTTTTTGCCCAAATTTTGAGGGAAAAATTAGGATGTGCATTATACAAGGGTATAATGATTACATAAAACGGGTATAATAATGGGTATTAATAATCCAGTGTATAACGCACACAAAAACGTGGGTGCACATTATACACAGCAAATACCCAAGACAGCACATATTCTTAACTCTCCCATAATTCCATCCCCAAGTTGCTTCCTCTTACGTTTCCTCCTTAATTTCAATTGCATAAAAGAAACGACAAACT
This sequence comes from Macrotus californicus, assembly GCA_007922815.1. Lineage (NCBI taxonomy): Eukaryota > Metazoa > Chordata > Mammalia > Chiroptera > Phyllostomidae > Macrotus > Macrotus californicus. The sequence goes on from VMDR010002594.1 coordinate 49,463, forward strand.
GTTATGCTCCTGAAGCAATTATCTCAATCTGTTGAGATCTTGCTTCCAGGTGTATCCTCTTTTTGGCTCAAATACATTTTTACAAAAATTCTCTACAGGTTTGGACATTTCTTACTTCAATAGTCCTGTTCATGAAGATAGAATTCTAGGAACCCCTCTACAAGGGCTGGCTCAGCTGCAGGAACAGGGTACAGGCAAGCAGTTCAGTGCAGGCTGCTCCCTGAAGCCCGGCTTCCACAAGAGGCCCCTGTGCAGCAGCAGCTGCTAGGCTCTGCTTTTAAATTTGAGCCAAAATAAAATTTTCTTTTAGGTATTTTCTTTCTTGGAGTCAACAAACTTTATCAGAATCCCCAAGTGTGGCCCAGGCATCAGTAGTTCAAAGTGCTCCCAGGTGATTCTGACCCTGGCCTGGCCAGAGGAGCTGAAGCCCAGGCACCGGCTAGAAACTGCAGCCTGCCCTCCTCTGACGACATCAAACATGGTCTTTCCTCCATAACTGAATCGGAGCCTCACAACAGGTCATCACGTGATGCAATTTGCTTTGAAGACACTACACTGAGTACGCTGAGGTGTGACAGGATACTATGTGCAGAAAAGCAACGTTCTTCATGTGTCTAGAACCCAGCTGAATCCTAGCTTGAGCCTAAATTCTGGGTCGACAGTTGACTCAGATTTTAAAGTCGACCCATTGAGGCTTTCTGCTCTCTCTCTCCGTAGCCATCAGGGTGGAAGGAGACAGGGCAGCTTCTGTCCATGTACATTGGATAATTTGCGTGTGGTTTTGCTCTGTTCTTTGCTGATATTGGTAATGTCTGTGGTCCCCACCTGGTACCTGATACCATGTCCATGTTGCCACAGCACTCTGTAGCCTCCCCTCACTCACCAGGAGCGTGAGATCCCCACGGCTCACCCTACCTATCATCTGAGCCCTTCTGGGGCTCTGGTAAGGTGGTTGCTCCCCACACCTCAAGGGAAGGGCAGAAAGCTTAGTATTTGCCCCTCTGCTGAACTCTCCTTGCTACCAGGCCTGCTCCATGTCTGCCCACCCGTGCCAGGGTGTGGGCAATGAGCCTTCCACTCTATAGATCCTGCATGGGAAGCGAGACCCAGGTCCCCCAATCTGATCCTGCCCTCAGATCCCCCACTCTCCCTAGAGGGTCTGTCACCTGCTCAACCTAGCAGTAGGGGACAGATGCCCCGTTCTTTCCGAATAGGTGGCTTTTCCACCCAGGGCAAGTATCCTCCTCTTCTTTGGAATGAGCACTGGAGAGAGGCCCAGGAAGTGCCTCTCTACATTTATTTTTAGGCCGAACACCAGCCCTTGGAAGCACAAAACCTAAATAAATAACTACTTGTGTTCGCCTTTGAACTCCTGTTCTGGGAATACTTGGCATGGGGTGGGGAGTGGAGGTAGCAGGGGCCCACCAACTGTTAATAAAAACAGAATAATTAGTTAGTGCTTGGAGATAGCATCTCACCAGTGAAACTATGTGAGTTTCTAAAGTCTCAGGGTGAGCAAGTGGCAGAATTTGAACCAGAATTTCAGGCCCCGACAGGGAGCTAGGGGTCTGCAGGTGGGTCACATGTTCAGTGGCTTATCTCCATCCCCCACTTCCCTGAGGTGGACCTGCAGGGTGAGACACTGTGGACGCTCTATAGCAAGGGGTCTCTCCTTCTCCAGGTGAGTCCAGAGGAGAGAGGGCTCTGACCAGCTAAGGGTACCCTCTCCCCAGGAGCTCAAACACACTGCACAGGACAAGCGCCTGTGGGGGCTCCCAGCCTGCTGTGGGGGCCCAGCCAGCTCCTGCCTCCTCATCCAGGGAGACTGACAGGCCTCAAACACTGCGCACGGAGGCAACTGAGAGTGAGTGACAGCCCTGCTCAGATGAATTCTGCAGTAGGTGGCACTCACTCCTGGCTCTGCCACTCAGCTTCTCTCCCACTGCCACTGTTGACTGACAGAGCATGTCATTCTGACCTTACACATCATTGGGTATAATTGCCAGGGGCCTATTAATTACCATCATTAATGCCTTGTGCATGCTCTGGGACTTGGCTGTGACTTTTGGGATGGCACTGTCAAAGGGCAGAGGCCACTTCCTCTGCCGCAGTTATCTGCAATGATGGTGGCTGGCTCTGAGGTCAGCCTCTCTCTCTGCTGGTGAGAATTTCCACCCAGAGGCAGAGCGACTGTCCCTAAGGGCCTCTGGTGCAGCCTGGTGCTCCCCTCTACAGGACCAGCCCAGAACCGGACACAAGGCAGCCGGGTCTCCTCAACCACCAGCATCCCAGAGGGCAGATACACCGAAAATTAAAGCTGGGAGCTCCCTGGGGATTATCTAGTCTGAACTTTTGTTTTTCCAGAGGGGCGATGAAGACTCGGGGAAGTTTCTGCACCAGCCTATTAGTGACATGGGGAAGTCAGAACGGCTTCTTCACGAGGACTTACCTAGGTCTGAAAGCCCCTCGGGAGGATGCAGAGCTGTCTCCTTTCATATTCTTGTGTTTATTTTTTTTATTTCATTGTTCACAAATGGATCATGGGTATTATTTATTAGTAGCTGGATGCTACTGTGTTTTAGGCATTTTAACTTTTTTCCTCAATTTCTTCAACCCTCCCGACAAGGACCCTTCTGTGCATCATGGACTATTGTCATCTCACACCATCCAGGCCACTGCCCTTTCAGGAAGCCACTGAGGCACAGAAATGATCATTGCACATTATTTTCAAGTTTGCAAAAATAGAATTCAGTGCAGGCAGTCTGGCTTCAGAGTCCCTATACTGTCAGAAGTGAAACGTTTATTAATTTAATTAATACTGTAAGTAGTCGTCAGTACAGTTGTCGGTCTCAGTGTTAGGAACACAGCGGCAAACAAGGCAGAAGAGCTCGCTGTCCCTGCGGAGTTTACATTCTGACAAGGCAGACCAGGAAGAAGCACATGCCCAGGTGTCGCCAGCAGCACCTTCCTGCCCACCAGCTGGGCGAAGAGGTGGAGAAAACCTTCTTGAGAAAACAAAATACCATTCTACCATGCGTCCGGACCCTCTGTCACCTGAACAAAGTGACGCCCACCAAAACTCACTGAATCGAGGAGCTCGAGGTGGTTGAAGACGGGCAAGAGCGCTGTGGCACCCTGCAGTGACAGCGCTGCCCCGTGCGGGTCCTCTCCGCTCAGCAAGTCTCCCCTAAACACACAGAGTTGTCAGCAAGCACAGTTTCTCACAGGGCAGCTTCCTGACATGCCACGTGCTGGGTCTCTTCTTTCCCTCAGTTGCAAAGACGTTTCCCCAGCAGAAGCCCTGGACGGTGTTCCCAGCCGTCTGCCTCCCTCCAAATGTCCTGCTCGTCCTCCCGATGGGGGATTCACCGTGTGCGGGGACTTGCCCAAGCACTCGAAAGTCAGGACAGCAAATATCATTCAGGTACAATTTCTAACGGGACAGTTCCTGGTTTTTAATAGATCAACCTCTTCAGAAGTATGTCTAGCAATACAAATCCTGCCTCCCTGCCTCCTCCACCTCTCTCTCAGGTAGACTAATCTGTTCATAGACAGTTCTCAGCGGAAGCTAAGTTTCCAATCATTTGTCCTCGGCCCGTGTACACCAGAGTGTGTCATGCAGCGTGCAGCGGCTCCTTCAAACACGTGCATGTTGGCCGTGCCTGGGGCACTGGCCTCGATTCCTCTTGCCTGCGGGAACCACCTGGCAGCCTCTTCCTTAGAGACATGGATTTTATAGTTCTTACATAAGACCAGCATGAAGGTTGTTTAAAACGTACATGTTTCCTTCTGTGCATCCAGGACTGAGGACCGCTGGCCAAGAGGTGTGACAAGGCGAGGGGTGTTAATTAAGCAAGCTTTATTGAGCCCTTCTGTGTAGAGCTGGCAGGTTTCCCCAGGGGACAAATCCTAAAATGTTATGTCCACGGCCGGTAGTTTGAAAACCATCTATGCACGCACTTCCCTCAGAAGGAGCTGAAGTGTCCTATTTTATTCAAGCCAGACCTCGCAGAACATGCATCAGCAGAGGGTAAATCTGTAAGTGACGAGGGGGGCGGGCGACAGGCAGAGATATGAGCACAGAGATTATGCATTAAAGAAATCTCCGGCAACCCCAGGGCATTGACAAAGGTACATGCTGATAGCCAGAGAGCATGTAAGGTTTTAATACCACATTTCCAGTTATGACTAGAAGCATAATTGGGTACTAAATTACAATGTTAATATTCATTTGAACAAATAAGTGCTGGGAGGTGGCAGCATCAGGGCCCTGGGAGGGCAGCAGACGGTTGATTAAATGGACAGAGTTTCTCAGAGCGCGCTGCGTCCTGGGTTCGGCGAGGTTGGCTCTCCGCAAAGCCACTGGAGGTCGGGGCGGAGACTTCGAGTGGCATCACTTTTCCTTGCGGGGCTACACTCAAGGAGTTCAGAATTCAGCAAGTAAACATACAGTAATTAGAAATCACCTCTTGTGATGCGTGCAAGGAAGAAATGCGGGGAGGGCCCCAGAGAAGCCCCCGGGATGGAGCACCCCCCAGGACCACCGGGGTACGGTGCGGGAGAGCGGCTGAGCTCAGCCGCACAATTTTTCCAGCAAAAATGGGAGATACGGGCGTTGCTGGAGTCACCTATTACTGGGGCCATATCTATTTATACCTCCCTGTTATCCAAAAAGAGTCTGAGGTGGGGCCTACCCGTCACCTGCAAGAAAATTAGTCATTTCCCTAAAAGGGGGGAAAGCAAATTGAAGTGATGATGAGGAGGGGGAGGAAGTGAGGTTAATAGAGAGAGAATTCGCACACACGTGGGCGCGCACACACACACACACACACATGGCTACACACCAGCGCTCCTCTCTAAAGCCAGATTGTACACAGGACACCGGCCTCCTTTTGCCTGTTTCCCCAGGAACCAGTTACCTTCCTACACAATTTCTCCGGGCCTCGCACAAAAGGTAAGATTCCAGATTGCACACTCCAAATTAGCTGGGGCCATCTCCAGCATGAAACAAAAGCAAATCTATCACCAGCTGTGGGGAAAAAAAAGAAAGAAAGAAACAGGCCTCAGCTCCCCCAAACCCCAAAACACATAAGCTCAGCATTTTAACTGGCTGGGGTAAGAGCCATTATTTTCATTAATGGAGCTCATTTTTATTTTATTGGGCTTTTTTACTATCAGATTAAAGGCATGTTTTTATTGTAGCTTTTTTTTTTCTAATGCAATCTTAGATGATGTGCTCAGAATGAATGGAATAGTTATTGTTTTAATTATTTTTTCATTTTGTGTTTTTATTTCGTTTGTTGCTTTTATTTACTACCCTTAAGTTTGCCGTAATAACAGGGGCTCAGGGGGCTCAGAGGCCTCCAGCCACGCCCCCGTGGACATTTGCATCTGCTGAAGGCGAAGGAGCGGGAGAAGAGCCAGCACCCTGGTGCTCTGGCATCCAGGGGTAGCCCAGCACTACGCATGAAGGGGCATGGGGCCCCTTGGCCCGACAGAAGCAGAACCAGGTCACTTTCCAGGTCACAGCTGCTCCTGCTCCAAGCTTCCTGGGCTCACCAGGCAAAGAAAAAGCTGGAAGGAGCCTGTAGGTACATAAGCTGCAGAATGTGTTCCTCACCCAGAGCCACACCCCCTTGACACCCAGTTCCACACAAGATGCCTGTGGAGTCTCATGGACTTGGACACGCAGACACTCAGACACACTAGGACCCTTGTCCCCACCCATGAAGGGGAAGCAAAGACCACAGTGGCTGCCCAGCCAGTCCAGGTGCCCCAGCATGCCGGGGGAGTGGACAGGGTAGGCGTTCTGGGGCCCACATTCAGCACTGGAGGTGAAGCCATGAGTTTGTCCGTGAAGCCACGGACAAGCTGAAAAACTCCTGGGCACATAAATGCCCCTAACTGCCCGATAAAGGCCTCGTCTGGGGTCACCGGTGGACACACACTCCCACAATCTCTGGGCCTGTCCTCCACGATAATCGGAAAAGCATCGGTCCTCTGCCCAGAGGCCCAGGCCTTGGCCCCGGCACCCCCTGTGGCTTACCACCTCCTCTCCCACAGGCTCCCCTGCCCACCTGGCCCCGCTCACGGGTCCCCAAAATATTTCATAGATTCCTCTTTGGCCTGTGGATTTAAATCGAACAAAGAGCTGAAGGCCATCTGAGCACCTCCCTTCCCGTCACATTCAAAATAAAATCCAAACGCATGAGGCCACTGCGATCTGACCCTTCCTGTCCTCTGCCCAGCTCTGCCCAGACGCCCCTCTGAGGAACCCAGATGCCCTCAGCCGGGAAGTCCCCTCCCTCCTCTTCGTGACTCTGTTCCCACAGGGGATTCTCAGGAAGGCCACCTACCCACCCGCTGCCTGCCCCCTCGCTCCCTGTGTCCTCACCTGCCACCCCTGACATTACCTGCTCTCGGGCCGGCGTACAGATGGGACTCAGCCACATACCAGTTCTGTGACCTTGACCAAGCCACGTGGCATCTGTGTCTCTCTCCCTCATCTGAATTGAGGGTGATCGTGCAGACAGCACTGCCTGGCACTGGGGGTGGGAGTAGTGTGTGACACAGCCCCCGACAGGGCTGAGCGTGCACTCGGCAGAGAGAAAGCACTCGGTGTTGGCCGTGGCCATTTTTATGATTGTATCACATGTTACCAGTTATACAGAAATATGTAGTAACATAGGTATAGTAATATAACTAGTAACACAGTTACCAGTTACTTGTGTAGTAGACATTTGGTACGTAATAATAATTAGCAGTAGTCTGTTCTCCCTGGTGAACCAGTGCAGAAGGTGGCACACAGCTCAACCCCGGATGGCACGCAGCGTCCCCACATGTCTCTGCACCCTGCCAGCCAACAACACACAATTGTGCACGTGCACCGATTGTGTTCTCTGTGTGAACGCACGGCCCAGAGCGCTGTTCTCTGCTGCAGCACTTTGCGAAGATAAGAAACGTTTGGCCAGAGGAGCCAACCAAAGTGTGCCTGGCCTAAATCAAGAATCCCTGCCTGCCTGGCCCCATATTTTTCCCAAATTCTGGGGGAAATGAATTTCATTTGCATGGAATTCAGCAGTGCATTGTGGAAGGGCAATTTACCGGTGACAGAGCTGGGACTTCGGGCGGATGCCCAGGACGCACAGAGCCCTGGCGCTTGCGTGTAGGTCATGATAAATGGACTTCTTTGTTCACGCTACTTAGATCTGGGTGTTCTCTCCAAGGCGGGCGGGCTCCTTCCAACGTGCCTTTATGAGAAAAGTGGTTTTCAGCTGCGGTGCTCACCCTCCGTAAGGGAGCAGTGTCTTTTGTTGTGGGGGATTTGTGTCCAGCAGCTAGCACTGGGAGTTTGCTAGGCTGTGCTCGCTTCCTCCATTCGGTCCTCATGTAAAAAGCTCGTTTAGAAATAACACGTTTTGTGAAATGAGACGTGTGAGCATCAGAGGCTGCCATCGGCTGAGTGAGTGACTAGACACTCATTAGGAAGTGAACTTCTGTGGTGTGGACATCATATACCTCACTTTTGTTCAGAACAAAATCGAGGCGTCTTGGTAGGACTCTGTTGGTTCAGGGAAGGCTGGAAGCAGGGAGGCAGAGGCCTGGGTTTACCTACACTCCGGAAATTTCTGATCCATCCACTGGGATTCAAGTGCAACTAACACGTTCTTTGTCAGGCACGTCTGGACTCTGACATGTCCAGTGTCTTTTCAGCTTGTCCCCGGACATATTTATTGACCACCTACTATATGCCCAGAACTCTCCCCCATGCTAGGGATACACAGCAAGAAGAGAGCCTTAGGTGTCTTCCAACAGTTATGCTTGCCCAGCTGCTCAGTGCCCGGGGTTGCTGTACCAGGGGCAAGGGGTACAGTGGCCCCCTTTATCATGCCTGTTCTTGAGGGAGGGACAATCAACAGAGACATAAATGATATAAGGTCAGGGGTGGCAGGTGAGGACACGGAGCGAGGGGCAGGTGGCCTCCCTGAGAATCCCCTGTGGGAACAGCGTCCCGAAGAGAAGGGAGGGGACCTCCCAGCTGAGGGCATCTGGGCTCCTCGGAGGGGTGGCTGGAAAGAGAGGAGTGGGCAGAGCTGGGCAGAGGACAGGAAGGGTCAGATGGCAGTGGCCTTGCCGGCTCTGCAGATTTGGATTTTAGTTTGAACATGAGGGGAAGCCCTTTGAGGAGGTTCTCAGATGGCCTTCAGACCTTTATTTGATTTAAACTCACAGACCAAACAGGTTTGAAACCTACAACTACTTTGGGGACCATTCTGTGAATGGGGGCCCGGCGGGCAAGGGAAACGGTGGGGAAGTAGGCACGAAGCCACAGGGGGCGCCAGGGCCGCGGCAAAGCGAGCACAGGCTGCAGCCGCTAAGCTCTGGCTGCCTACAGCCCCTTCTCCCAAGTTTAGGGGAGCCACAAACCCTGACCAGTTTCAATCTGTGAGCTTGGAGGGAAAATGCACACAGACACACACACCTCCAGGCCACAACCCAACCTACAGGCACCATTTGCCAGCCCGCACCTCCACCTGCTCTGCTGGGCTGCCCACTGGTTTACGCCTTGTCTTCCCAACTCAGCTGTGTGGTCCTGAGGACAGGACTGTGGGTCCTGCAGCTGTGCCCTCCTTCTGGGTCATGCTTGTTGGGAACCTGCAATGGCACCATGAGAACCTGCCAGGTTCTGCCCTCGTGGACACGGTGGCTCAACGGGAGTCTTACCTTCCGTTTCTTAGTCCCATTCTATGGAGGAACTGTCTGTCCCTCCTAAGCTGAAGAGCCAAAGCTGGGCTGCTCCGTGGACTCAGGGCAGCGTTCAGGCTCAGCTCAGGAGGAAGTCTGTCCCTGTCACCACGTACCTAGACGTCCAGTTCTGATGACCCTGTGGCGGCCCCATATCCGGGCAGCCCCTTAGACTGAACCCGCCTTCTCCTCGCCCACATCTTCACCACGAGGGTCTTCTCACTCTCTGCTCCCTGCCCTGTCTCCCCCTAAAGAAACACTGGAAGGCTGGACTGGCTACAGCACGCATACCCGGGACACGAGGACAGTGTCAACTGGTGCACTCAGCACACCTCGGGATGCGCATTGTTGAAGAGAACTCAAGGACCCTGGTTTCACTTTCCCGCAGCCCATGAGGACCAAGAGAAGAGAGAGCAAGGGGCAAGTGCTGAGTCCAGGTGAGCCCACCAAGGGTAAACTGTCGTGCCACACCATCAAGGTCAGCTTACGAGAGGTGGCTTGTCATGGGGAAATGCAGCCAGCAAGGGACCCAGGCCGTGGACCCCTCAAATAGCGGTTCCCATCAAGGGGACATGGCAGCTGAGACAGCACCTACCTGTTTCTTTATTCTGCTCAAATGTCCTTCTTGATCAAGCAAGAAAAAAGCCGGTGAGGACAGAGCATCCGAGTGTCCTGCCCGAGTTGGGGTCTCAGGTCCTCCCGGGCCGCAGAGCACACTCCGCAGGCCACAGAGGGCACCTAGGAAAGAGGGCTCTGCCAACGGCATGCTCTACACACGCCCCAACACAGGAGCACATACACACCCCGTGCACACCCACACACATGTGCACACATATGTATCCGTGCCCACACCCACGCACGCACAGGCACTGCTGAAGAGCCTCTGGCATAAACTGTCCTGGCGCACACAGGAAGTCCTGCATTTAATGGCCGGGCTTATCTCGTCCGACATTCCCAAGGCTCCATTTTTCATTAAGCAATTTTTAGCGAGTTTTATGACCCCATGAACAATAATTTTTTTTAGTGAAAGCAGACTAAGTTGTAAGTGGTGGTAATTACACCAAACTAATTGTAGGCAAAATTAGTAAGAGGTCAGGTCTGTTTGGTGGTGAAAGAGAATATATGCCTGGATCCCACCTTCAGTGACCCTGGGAAATGAACAGATCATGGGAAAGAGACCTTCCTCAGTTAGCAGTGGGTCTCCCCTAGACCGTTTCCAGGGAGTAAGCTTTCCCCTCTGGGCCCGATTTATGTGTGTGCATGGGCAGCTGGCCAGTCCTCACTTCTAGGACATTCCGTACCAGTCTTGAAAGCATGATTTTGACAACCACCCTGGGCCCACAAGGCAGGGCAATGCCGAGACTCAATATCAGTGAGGAGGAGGGACCAAAGGAGGAAGGGCAGCCGGCAAGGGATGGAGCAGACAGAGGGACACAGAGAAACTGGCCCTTGCTCTGGCCTCAGCCGACTGCCCGAGCTTCCCTGGCAGCGCAGAGCTGGGCAGCCTGCAGACCCTGGTCCGAGTCAGGAAGCCCCAGCAGGCCCCAGTGGGCGCCGGCGAGGGAGGTTCCGGGAAGGGAGCCCTCTCCGAGGTCCACGCTTTGGAAGAGACAACATGGCTGCAGCAACCGATGTCCATCTGACGCGTCTCAGCCATGGCCCCAGCCAAGTAGCTCCTAGAAGGGCCCTCAGAGATACGAAATCTAAGAAAAATAGTCCTGGCATCTAATTACCACCGTGCAGTTTGCTGCTTTTATCTGTAATTGGACTGCATAGTCTTTCACTCTCATTTACTTTACATCCAAACCACGGTAATCAAGACAAGCAGAACAGAGCGGCCTCTAACTGGCTATCGTGCTGACACCCGTTAATGCCTAATTATAACAACTAAATTAAAGATGTGACTGTAAAGACGGGGGTATCGGTGTGAAGCATTTAATTCTGTGGAAAGAAGTCGAGATTTTAAATCCTAAGTAAGAAAATCAATATTATGCCTCATTATATTGGTATTGCTGAACAGATTAATGAAATTAAGTATTTTCTTGTGTTCTTTTCTCTTCCCCAGCGCCACCGCCGATGCACCAATGTTTGTAATGAAGGAGTCGTGCGGTGGGGAAGTCCAAGTTGGGAGACAGTTTATACCCGAAATTGGGCGACAGCTGGTCTCGAACATGGAGCGGAAGGCTTGCTCAGCGAAGGTTAGGTTTCTGGGCAGGTGTCACTGGTCTGGACATTTGCAGTCCTACGGGACAAAAACAAATCCAGCTCACAGCGAAGGGCAGGCGCTGCCTTTCCTGTCCCCGTGACCAGCTGCGTCTACGGGGACCGCCTGGACAGGGCTGGTGCTTACAGACACAGGCCCCGTGCCTTCCCAGGTGGTGCCAGGTGGAAATGCCCCCTTGCCAACAAAGAATGTGAGGCACAGAGGGAAGCCGGGCCAGTGGGTGAGAACTGTCAGGTCCCCAGGGCCGTTCAGGTGGTTGGAAGCTGGAGAAGAGGCCGTGAGAAGGGGTTCAGGTTCGACCACAGATCCAGAAGCTGAAGGACCAAGGATTGCGGAGGGAGGGCACGCTGCCCTTGGGTTTAGCACAGGAAGCACACAGTTCCCAACGAGGGGCAGCGGCAGGCCCACCCACCCACCCAACGAAATCCTAGGTTTTCACCAACTTGTTTTATTGATTGATTGGTTGGTTGATGCAGTGGCCCACCCTGCTTTCTAAGTCTGTTAACTCAGTCAGTATAGGGCTCAAAAACTAAAGACAGGCAAAGGCTGGAAGTGTGGGTCCCCATGCCACAGAGAGGCACACACAGAGGTCTTAGAAGGGTCCAATGACCATTTCCATCCAGCACTAGGTGCCGTGTGGCTTTGAGGCCTGTGGGCTGACTCTTGGCTCAGTCCAGCCGAATATCTAGACAAGTTCTGGAATTAATGACCAGTGAGTTGCTGTGACTGAACCAGCTGAAGGCTACGGGGTTCCAAAGCGTGTCTGGGGTGGGAACACAAACAGGAAGCAGCCTGAGGCCCCACCCCCGGAGCCCACCCTCTGTGGGACTGGGTGGCTGGGGGCCGCAGGGGGTGTCCCCCAGGTGGGGGAACGCAGAGCAGGGCCCCGCTGCGAAGGAAAGCACAGCTGCAGTGAACTTACCCAGAACCCCCAGATCCCGGGATCAAGAAAGAAGATGTGTCAATCCCAACTTACATTTCAATTGTCGTTTTTGGAAAAGAGAATTGTATTTTAAATTTCCGTGCATGGTGCAGTGTCTTTGCAGATTTCCAGGGCCTCTCCCAATGCCTTGGGCCCGTGAATGCCATGAAGGCAGGGACAAGGTGCCTGGAGGCAGGTAGGTCACCTGCCCTCAGGAAGGGACAGCAGAGCTCCTGCCCCTGTGGGCCCAGATATGGCCCTGAAGTTCTTGTGCTGCTGACACTCAGAACTCAAGCACCAGGCCTGCCCCTCAGCCACACAAAGAAAGACAGATAAAAAGCTCTGGGAGCTGCCGGTGCCACTGCGACAGATGTGGAGCCTCTGCGCCATCTTGTCTGCCTTTAAGGGTTTTTTATTGCAAACAGACAGATGTAGCTTGTCCCTTCCATCTTGTTTACGATGCTGCAGGAGCACCTGCAGAGGAGCAGCCCCTGCAGAAATCTTTGACTTCTGCTCAGGTGGCTCACACAAGGCCCCCAGGTCCTGCAGCCCCCCTGAAATGCTCTGGGTCCTTCTGCACATGTTAACTTGGGGCCTGGAGAACCCTGAGGAATCACTTATAGGATATCCCTGGGCACATCAGCATCACACCTCACGCGCAGGTGACATTTAGCATGTGTCCACATTCACCCGCACATGTGTTGAGGACCTGCCAGGTGCCACTTGGCCCAGAGGTCTGTGGGGGGCTCTTGGTTCAGCCCCACCCCTCATTGCACAGGCTGATTCCATGACCTGGCATTGTGCCAACTCTGTCCTAGGACCCTCAGCACTGAGAGTGGGCCCCAACCAGCCCCTGGCCATCTTCATGTTGACTCTCCTGGTTTCGGATGAAGCCGCTGTGAGTCGGTGTGGAAAATGGACGTAGAAGCCAGCAGAGTGCGTGCTACCTCGGAGGACAGAGCGCAGAGGCGAGGGGGGCCCAGGCTGGGGGCCCTGCTCTGGGCCGGACTCCAGACCCCGAGCCCCACGGGTGCCATTGAAGACGTTTGCGTCACGAGTTACAGTGGGGCTGACGGACCAGCCATGACTCAATTGGTGACGAAAAATTTTATTGAAATAATTATAGATCCACATTCCAGCGAAAGGAATAATACAGAGAGGTGCCATGTACCTACCCTTTTCCTGGTTTCCACCAGCAGTGACATCTTGCAAACTCTAGGACAATATCACAAGTATGACAACGACTTTGATAACAACGCGCAGACCTCCTTCAGGGGTCCCAGGTTCCCTTGTCTTCCTGCGTGTGTGTGATATGAACTCAGTTCTATACGAGTGAAGCCCACGTGCAAGGCCTGCCCAGAAAGTATCCAGCCAGGCACTATGAAAAGTAGAGACAGTTATCGAAAAGGACACAAGAAACATTGCACACAGGACAATGACGCCTCAGTCGCCTTCAAGTTAGGCACCTTGGGACCTCACACAGTTCTCCCAATCGCCATCAGCTGCCTCGTTGTATTTTCCTGAATCTCATCGACAGCCTGAAATCTCTTCCCTTTCAAAGGTGATTTTAGTGTTGGGAAAAGCCAGAAGTCACAGGGCACCAAAACTGGGCTGTAGGGGGGTGAGTCACGTGGGTGATTTGATGTTTCACCAAACAGTCTGCACAAGACATGATACATGAGTGGGCACATTGTCGTGTGAGGCTGCCAATCACCAGTTGCCCACAGCTGCGGCTTCTGAGTCATCCAAATAATTTTCCAGAGGAGTGTTCAAGCTTAACGCAAAATCTGATGCAGATTCGTTGCTCTGCTCGCTCAGTCATTTTGAATGTGACAACCACACAGTACACAGGCTCACTCAACAGCATCTACCACCCGCACTGACGAGTGCAGTGAGGTCGTCATTGTTCACAAGTGTGCACTCCAGCCCGCTCTCCTTGGCTGCCAGGCAACATCGATGTCCCACAAACCGTTCTTGTTATATTAACAGTGGCCAGACTTTTTCTGGACAGGCCTTGTGGAGCGTCACATATTTACTCCCACACAAAGACATTATAAAAAGTCACCTACTACCTACTACTATGCATTTTGCAGTATATAATGCACTCCCACACTTTGGCCCAAACTTTCAGGAAAAAAAAATCTTTCATTTTAATTTTTTAATCCAATTTCTTTATTTATTTATGTTTAGAAACAAAACTGTTTATCGCATTCCAGGGTATTATTTTGCATCTAGATACTGTGGTTGCTTTCTAGAGTTACACTTTTAACGCATAAGCATTAAATAAAAGAATTAAAAATATTTATAACGCACATCCTTATTTTTTCCTCAAAAATTTGGGCAAAACAGTGTACATCATACATGGTAAAATATGGTATGTGACACGGGAAGACCGGGTCCGTCCTGCTCAGTGCACCGCCTGGAGAGGCACCCAAGTACCATGTGCAACGGCATCAACAGCCCTCCCAGCATCATCCCAAGCAATGTCTCAGGTGCATCAGCCCACCTCCAGGCTGCTCGCCCACTGAGGGCCATCTGCTGTTTCCAGTTCGGGGCTCCTGTGAATCGAGCCACTGTGGGTGTGTCAACCTGTTTCTATGTTTCTGGGATGAGTGTCCAAGAGGGCAATCTCTTATGGCAAGCTCACGTGTAGTTTTGTACGAAACTTCTGTTGACAGGACAGACTGACTCTGCCCCACCCCGGCCCCGACTCCACCCCTTCCGAAGCTGGGTCGGCCTCTCACCTGGCACAGGCAGGACTTGCGGCTCAGCTGGCAAGGGTGGCTCGCCGTGGGATCTGGAAACCCTCTGCTGGGAGCGTCTTCCTGGGTGAAGACCGCGATTCTGTGCACAGGCACCGCCTTCCGCCTGTTGTGGTTCCTCCACCCTCCAGGGCAAAAAGAGGATGTGGCCCAGGGAGGGCATAGCTCTCACTCAAGGTGCCCTGGGGCTGGGCGTCCACAGCAGTGAGGCTGGGGTGTGACACACAATGGCCACATCCTCCCAGACCCTCCTCAGACTCCCAGGACGGTCAAGGTCAAGGCCCCACAGCACACATTTCGTACTGTGTCTGGCAGTGGACGCCTTGCTCTCATTCACATTCACAAATTCCTCTGAGTGAACCTGCACAGGAGACGTTATCCCTTCGCCAAGCCAGGGACCACGGTGCGTCTCGGGAGCACACAGGCAGGGGACAACTCCAGAAGACATAGGGGACCTGGGGAGTTGGGTCAGGTCAGCTCACGCCGGAGCTTCTCGTGCGTTCATAACCAGGTAAGGCCCTTCCCTGACATCGCACAGGTATTTGCAGACAGAGTTGGCATTTAGCACAGGGGCCCTGACACCCACACTCCTACACCTTCTGCCACACCGAGACCACCCACAGTGGCTGTTGCCTCCCGTGTTACCCCCTTCCCCCACCTTCCCCATTTGCCACCCAACCTTGTGGCCACCAAGGATCCCTGAGCTCCATGGAGGTGGCTTCTCCCAGCACTCTCTCTGAGCAGCTCCGTGCCGGCCATACCTCTGCAGGCCTGGAACAGTTTCTCTCCGAGACAGGCAGGGAATGTAATGAATGAACAGGACCTCAAGGAAAAAAGAGAACGAACCGTGTTTTTCTTTCCTTTTGAGATAAAAATAATATGGCTGCTCTTCGGAATCTCCCGTGACAGATGTCCAGGAGCAAAATGAGAAAAAAAGCAGCCTGCTCCTGCTAGCATGACCGTAACCGCGGGCCCTGTGACAACTCCATGGCCACAGAAAGCCCCCCCTGCGTGCGGCCACGTCTCACCAGAAACCTCTGAAAATTCCGGAGGAAATCCTTTTGCTTCATTTTATCCCTCATTGTTAAGTACTGCCAGAAAATATCTGTAAAAATTAACCTAAAGCTTAATGGCTTATGTAAGAATGCCTTAATAAGAATATGTGGGCGAGGTTATCAAGCTGCAAATTAAACCCCTCCCACTCCATGCTTTTCCGTCCAATTTCTGTCTAAAGCTTATTCAGCAAACCAAAATGCCAATGCCCTCCTTCAATTTCCACTTCTTTGAACCTGCTAATTGACGAATAAGAAAGGATTTATTTGTGTTATTAGCTACATGGATCCTCCTGGTGAAAAGTGGTTTTAAAACGGAAATCCTGAGATGCCCCGAGATCTACCAAATATCTGAAGAATGACTTTGATTTTTCTCTGCAAGCTGTGTTTGATTTACATCAATTAGGGCCTCCGCAGAAGGTATCATAGAACAGGAAGGCTAATAACCCAGAAATAACCTCATTAAAAGAGACAGCATATCGGTCTAAACAGAATGAACTCTAAGCAGAAAAATTACTGACCTGGAAACTGGCAGGAGAGGCAACAGCAGCACCAGGAGAAAATACATTCCCGTTAGCGCGTCGAAGGAGAAATCACCCGCGATGCGAGCCGGAGCAGACCATTTTTTTAAATGTTTTTAATCTGTTCAGGTCCTGGAACACGCAGTTTATTTCCCCCCACCCCGGTGTCTGAAATCACGCGTGTGTTCCCTGTCGCCTGGAAGAGGGAGACAGCCCGCAGCCTGCTCGGGTGTGGCCAGGGTCTCGGGGACCCTGAGTCCCTAGCACTGGGTGCAGTTGCACACGTTGGTGAGCCCCTCTGACAGCTACCTGTCTGATCACAGGGTCCTTTCATGACACTGTGCCCTGTTCAGTGGCATAAACCAGAGGGACACGCCCTCTCCCTGCTGATTCCAAGTGCCCCCGCCCTGGCCTCCCACATTGTGGGGATTTTGTCAAGACCAAGGTTGCCAAGAAAATAAGTGCTTCTGTGAAGCCTCACACATGGCGTTTGGTTTAATTAGAATAAAAGGAAGTAAAGAGGAAGGCAGGAGGGAAGGCAGGAGGGAAGGAAGGAGGGAAGGCAGGAAGGAAGGAAGGAAGGAAGGAAGGAAGGAAGGAAGGAGGGAAGGCAGGAAGGAAGGAAGGAAGGAAGGAAAATGGTTGTCAAAGAGCAGACCATGTCTAACAGCAAGAGGAACAGGAAGGACACACACATGTGCCCTTGAAGTCCTGGGTCTGGAGGGTCTTCTCAGAGGGGGAGCCCCTGGAAGGCTGCATGCAAGCGGCGTGCAGCTCCTGAGTGGACACAGTGGTGCGTGAACAAGGAAACCGAACTGAGCTTTCCACAGTCCGCAGCAGATAAGACTGGGCCTGGAACCGAGTCACCTGATTCATAATCAAATTGCCCACAGGCCACTCCTGGGCAAGTAAAGCCACCAGGCGTCTGCAGATGTTTGGGTTGTCACGCCAGGAGAGGCGCAGGGACTAGCATCCGGGGGGCAGAGGCCAGAGACGCTCGTGCAACACTTAGGACAGGCCTGGGCAGCAAAGCTGCTCACAGTGCCGCCTGGGTCCCGAGCTGAGGCTCAGAGCCTTTGTCCCCTGGTTTAAACCCAGCCAGGCAGGCGGTGCCGGGCTGGGGTTCCAGGCAGGTGAAACCTGCAAGGGGGGGCTGTTTCCTGGGTGACCTCATCCTCACCTGGCTGCTCCTCTGTCTTCTTCCTCTTTAATTTTTCCTGCTGCTTTGAGAGAAACACAGCAACTTCCTCACCGCCCCTTCCCTTTCGCCGCCAGCCACTTTAGAAATGATTTTGCTGGCTTGGCGTCATCCAGCCACTGCTTATTAATAATTTCCCCTTGGCACCTGCCGCCGCCGCCGCTGTGCTAATGGCTCGGATCGAGCGAAGCCGCTGTGAGCAGGCTGCAGCGCGCCAGGCGCCGGGCGCGCCACGGGGCCGAGCTGCGTCTCTGCTGCCCAGAAAGAGGCCTGAAGACCACCTCACAGGGCCAAAGGCACCGAAGGAGCTGTTACGATCTACCAGACAAATAAATGTGCTTTTGGGAAATGGGCTAAAGCTTCATTTATAGAAGGGGCCCGAATGGCTTGGAAGGAATCTGCTTAAGAAGCTCTCAGCTCTTCTGGCCGCCCTCACGCGGTTGAATGAAATGCTTATGGTTGTCCCCTTCGCCTTAACGAGGCTGTGAGGGGAGCCGAGGTGGCCCTGCCGCCGTGGCAGGGGCTGGAGAGGAGGGTGAGGAACGAGATGGCCCGCTGCTCCCCAGCCTGTGACGTCTCCGCACCCTGGGCTGCAGGCGAGGCGCGCACACTCGCAACGTCACTCAAAACAAAAACCTCACCTTGCATCTTGTGCCGACATCAGACAACGATGATAAGCTAATTATTGAGATCCAAGTCGCACCTCTCAGACAAAGGGACGAAAGGGACGAACCACACATCTGTGGTTTCTCCATCATCACGTCCTTGGGGACAAAACTTAAATCACAATTTTATGAATGGCACATGGAGGATTGGGTCTATTTTCCCATAGACTCAGAACTTGGCAATGAGAGATCAGACCAAAAAGTTAAAGGAAAACAAAGAAAAAGTAAATCTGGGACACTCTGTTCTCCACATAGCACGGGCTGCATCTAAAAGCGAAATCAAAATAAAACAAAACCCAGTCAGAGGTCACCTTGTGGGCAGGTCCCAGCTCCCAGATTCCCCGTGATTTGTTCAAGGGGAGCCGACAGTTCCACGCACCCCTGCAGAGAGGGCTGGCCCTGCCTGCAGCCACCACCCCCGTCACCCAGGTGATGAGGAGAGAAGTCCCCTCATGCCGCAGCCTCCAGCCCCACAGTGACCTGAGTCTCATGCTGAATACTGAAGACGTCAATCACTAAAGGGAGAAAAACCATTCCCGGGGGGGTAAGTAGGAGAAGCTGGGGTGGGGCTGGGGGGAGCGGGACTCAGTAAGAGGAAGTGAATCTGGAGACGGAGCAGATGGCAGGAGGGAGGGCCACAGGACTGGCGAGGGGCACTCAGGTGTGGTTGAGAATGGTGAGGATCAGCCGTGGCCACCACAGGGAAGACTGTGCCAGAGGCAGGTGACGGTCTAGTGATAACTACAGGCAGGAAGGGACCTGCTCTCTGGAGCCAGGACAGCGGAAATTGGACCTTGACCCGACGTTTCACAAAACTATCATTCTCACTCCATCTTGGCAATTTTTGTTGTATCCGCATGCCATCTGTTACAAAATGTACTTTTTAAACAATTTGCCTCACACAAAAAATTCATCTCATCCTCAGCAATGAGCTCTAGCGAATGCATGACTCCGTGCGCTTCCTGTGTGTCTTCTGATAGACGTTAAAATCGACATCTTGCCCAAAATGTCTGCTGTCACCACCTCCAGCCCACTGACCCAGGGGCAGGGTCCACGCTGGGAATCACTCTCTGTCTCTCTTGTCAAAAGGCAAGACGGCAACAAGGCCTTTCGCTTGAATGAAAACACTTCTCTTGGCAAGCGAATCAGCGCTGACAGACCAGGGTGCCTTTTCTCAGCCCTCCACGCCACTGAGTCCCCAACTGTGTTTATTCTGACCCGTTGTCCCATCACCCCTCGGCTTCTCCCAACCTCAGCCTGCTGACCGGGATGCCACCCTGCGCATGGGGAGGGCCGGCATCCCCCTGGCTCGACCTGCCACAGACGGAACTGATTCTGAGCAGACAGGGGAGCCCGTCGGTGTGATGGTGGGTTTGCTCAGCTGCTATGCACCCAGCTCCGGTGTGTGTAAGACGGGGAAGAAATGCTGTTCGCCCGCAGAGGCACTTGGCCAAGTAAGATGAGTGAATGCGTCTAAACACGTGAGACTAGTGCGTGGGACATAAAAATACTCCAGTATGAGTGGGCTGGCTATCATTTTAGTTATTGTTTCTTACTGCATCCCTCCAAATAGACCTCTGTCCCAAACACCCCATTCTTCCAAGGTCTCCAGTTCAGCAGCTGCCCCCTTCCCTGGCACCCGCTCTGCCTCTCGCCCTGGGAAGAGGCTGCGAGCTCTGCCCTTTCTCTCCCATCCTACGGCCTCCTAGGCCACCTCTGTTCACTCGTGCCATACTCACAGTGACCCCAGCTTCCAGCAAACCTCCTGAGACCACCTGCTGCTCCCCTGCATGGCCCGGACCACACCCCGGTCCTTTGTTCTGGACCACCCCACGTTTCCCCATTTCCTGGCCACTCGGGAACAAGGCTTCTGACAACCTCACCCAGCCCTGCAGCCTGTCTCTCCTAATGTCCCCACACCCACTGTCCTTCAGGGTCAGGCCATCCCACCGTCCCCTCAGGCCACCTCTGTGCATGTCCCAGGGCTGCCACCTCCCTGCCTGACTCCCAGCTTCTCCTGGGAGGCTTCGCTGATCTCCCCCAGAGTAATATGACTGAGCCCCCCCTTCAAGCAGAGATCTGACTCCCGTTGCCCCACTAAGCCCCAGGGAGCTGGCAGGACCCCCAGACTCATCTCTCCCCAGGCCCTGTTGTCTGAGGCTGTGGGACAATGGCCCGTGAAGGCTGCCGTGGTCTGTGGGAGGCCACACTGCCTGCGTGCGCCAGGGGAGCCAGCTGAGACCATCAGGGTCCTCCCTGAGGAGTTTCTAACTGGAGTGGGTGGGGGAGCATCTTTCCACTGGGGAGGCAGGCTCAGAATCCCCAGGCGGCGGGGTGGGAGGGGAAGCCAGGCTGGTGAGGGGTCGACACTCAGGGAAAAGAGAGTGAAGACAGGACCTGCCGAGAGCACCAAGCCTCCAGTTCCAGAGGCACCCCCCACCATGTTTGAACATGAAAACAGCCCCAGAACCCCACCGACAAATAACCGCCCTGCCCCTTTAAAACGTGCCCAGCATTGGTTTATGTCTGTGGAACGTAAAGAACGCACACAGGCTGCGCTCCAGTCAGGTCTGAATCACGTGTGTCTATTTTTTGTGCTCAGTTGCTCACACACATGAGTCATCTCTGCAGTTGGGAGAGGACCACGCCCCCTGCCCCCCTCTCTCGGCCCTTAGCACCGCCCGGGCACAAAGCAGATGCTCACTGAACGCTTAGGCCCACGAAGGACGCTTCCGTCAGCTTCTAGGTCAGTTGCAAATAGCAAAATTCTAGATCACCCGGAGAGAGAGGCTAGGAGAGCACCACCCACGAGCGTGCAGGCACTGACTCACGGAGAAGCATGGTTTTCTCAGGAAAGGTTGCCTAAAACAAAAGCCCATTTATCTGCCTGCAGAAGACATTTAATCAATTTACATGAGGGATTTAAAAATTAGTCAGACTGTAATGAACTATGAAATACTGATTAATGAATTTTTGCAATGTTTGATTAGAAACTTAACATGTATGCCGGCATGTCCTCACTATTCCAGCATTCATATGCTAATTCCGGGTTTCTTACAATTGCCGGAACAGGCATTCTGAACGCAGAACCACCGTGAGCTTCTGGTGAACAGTGAGTGAAGTCTGTCGCCCCGGAAGTGTTTCCTGATGTCACTTTGGGGGTGGGGGCCCCGGGAAAGCAGCCCATGGGGTCTCTCGGTATAGAGCTGATTATCAGTCATTCATCATTTGAGAGTTCTCCAGAAACCACTGGGAAAGGGGGTCAGCCCTGCCCTAACAACCAGGCTTGCTCCACAAGAGAAAACGACTCTGAGGTTGCAAACGAGAAGCTGAATTCTTGGGGCTGGAAGTGGAATTCGGCACCACCGACCAAAAGGCGTATTAGGTTCCTCCCTGGGTCAAGGGGGTAAGCTGACCACTGATTGGAAGGTTCCCCAAATCCCCTAGAACTTATAGAGGCCACGGTTTTAATCTTCTGAGGATGCCCCGAGAGACTTTTGTGCACCTGCATCTCATGGGGCGGGGCCTCTTTCGCGTAACCCGCCCAGGCAAGGTCCTCCCGCCCAAACCTCGGGTGGGATCGCAGTGATGTGCAGGGGCCACATCGGTCAGGGGCGTGACCTTTCTAGTCCCCGTTCCTTAAAGCAAGCCCCACGTGTGCGCGTGCAGACGCCGCCACAGAGACGGGCTGACGCGTGCCACAGTGTTAAAATTCGCTACGAAAGAAGGTAAAGGTGGACTGGTGTCCAGCGCAGGCACCTGCCGGCCGCGCTCGGCCACAGCCAGCGGGGACCGGACAGGTGCGGCTTTGCGGGGTTCTCCCACAGAAGTCCGGCCGCCACGGTGCGCTCCGTGCGCAGGGAGCACGGGAAGAGGCGGCGTGCGCACGCCCAGGTGAGCGCGTGTTGTGAAAGGAGCACGCTCCGTGCCCATCACAAGTGCAAGCAATTATCTCGCACTTAGATCTTCAGCCTCCCTCAGAATTTAAAAAATCATTATTTCCAGGACTGCCGTTATTCTGATTCATTAGCAAGGCATACTTATTAGGATCTTAAAATAACCAGGACGCTGGACATGTAAAAACATGCTTCTCGCTGTCATGACAACTGAGTAACAACAATAATGCGCGCATCCGCATGGCTACGGGGAACAAAGTCGTTGTGCCCGAATATAGATAAGTTAATTATGGAGTCATCAAACAGCGCTGTCAATGCAAAGATGATTCCAAAATAATCAATAACGACAATCCTGTTTGGTAATTGGCTATTTGTTTCCAATATGAGGTCTATGCTCGCTGTGTGTGGAAATGCAGCCTTCAGCCGGGAGAAGACACAAAAAAAGAAAGAAAGAAAAAAATCTCAGTTTAGGGTTGGTGGTTGTCAGTAGCAACAAATAATGGAAAATAGCCATCTGGCTCCTTTTTTTAAATGAAATTTGAATAATCAATTTAATAATGGATAGAGCACTTGCTCACAGAAAGCATCCATTGTCATCACTGGGAAGGAACCCTGGGCCCGGACTGCAGAGCTGTGGGCTGGGCTGGGAGGGAAAGCAAACAAAGCGGGTAAACATCCGTGTGCGGCCCCAACTCTTATTTCCGCTGCTGACTCCCCGTAAACCGTAGGGTAACCCTCCCTTCTGTGTGCTCAGCTCCCCCCATTCAGTGTTTTAGAACCAAGACAAAATCTGCAGAGCGCCTGGCGTGCTGTCGGCGTTCAGCTCTACTGGCGGTTCGTGGAGAAGGACACACACAAATGGCAGAGCTTCAACACATTTTCCCCGGTTAGGTGACATGCAGTAGGAGCAGCTTGGTGTCCTCAGAACAGAGGCAATCAAAATGCACCTGTCTGCGGGGTGTGTGCATGCACACATGTGCATGTGGACATGTATGTGAGTATGCTTGTGGACATGTGTGTCTGTGTGTAGGTGTGTCCGCCACACAACTGCACCAGAAGAAAAGACTATCTAGAAACAGAGAAAAGGGTGACACCCAGATTCAGGGTGACTCACTTACTTACATGATAAGAATGGTAATAGCAGGAAAGGGTGTCCCTCCCCCACGCAAAGCAAAAATGATGACCCCAGAGGTCTGGCTTCATGTCCCATTGCTCTCTGCCATTTTTAAGGAAATGTGCATGGCAGTATTCTCCTGGCCCCAGAAGCTCCTGGCCCCTCGCACTGAGGGAGTCACCCTGAGGTCTGAGGCAAAGCTACAGGACACACGCCAGGCCCGCCTCTCTTGGGAAAGCAGCTGTTGGGCCCCCACAGTGGCACGGGTCCCGCAGCCCCCCGACCCCTCCACACTGCGTGGCATGAAAACCTACGGTGACAGGTAGCCTGGCCCTGCCGGGCCCCATCATGCGCTGTCCCTGGAAACGCCTCACCTGCCCAGAAAATTCTCCTTCATCCTGCACTGACTTGGCTCCTTGGACTCTGTCGTTCCTCCCTCCCCCTCTGAGGTTCCATGGTTTGTTTGCTGCTTCTCCGAGTGGAGTGTCACTGAGGTCCCCCCTGCTCTACCCCCACCCCGAGACCTCGGATGAAGACGACTGGGCCCCTCCTGGGTCGGGGTCCCTCCAACTCCTTTTGCTTGTGAGGATGGGTAACGCTGGTTCACTCTCGCCCGCATGACCTGCTCCAGACGCAACCTCGCTCCAGGGTCACTGGCCCTTCCTCGGCACTGAGTGCCCCGCCCTGACCCTGCCCCCGTCTTGCCTTGGGCCACAGAGCATTTGGCATAGTCTCAGCTGTGACTCACGTCACCTGTGCGCCCATGCTGGACAGCACCCTTTGGACCTTCCTTCCACCTGCCAGTCCCTGGCCAGAGCCCCACCAAGACCGCACACACAGCCCCTCCAGCTTTCCAAGCCCCCACCCTAACTCCCAGGAAGAACAAAGAGCAGGCTGCATGACCTTCACCTCGCCACCACTGCCTGAGCCGTCACCTGTCACCTGTGCTCTGGGCGAGAAGATAGGCCATCGCTGCCTGGATTTCCGCTGCACCAGGGACTGCAGGAACACCCCAAACCCTCGTCCTTTCCCCATCATTGCCCTCGAACTCAGCTCGAGCCAGAGCCCCCACTTCACTCAGTGACGGAGCAGGACACTGGACGTGCAAAGGGCCTACACTTCAAGTGCACTCACGGCTCCTCCCAAATGCAGGCCATCCCTGTGTCACCTCCCCTGCCCCATGAACACGTGGCCCAGCCATGTCACTGACCTTCTGGGTGGACACTCAGCGCGTGGTAACCCTGGATGCCGGCCTGGAACACGTGAGCTGCCTTGCTAGTGTTTGAACCTGGGTGTCAGTTGCTAACAAGTCTAAGAAATTAAGTAATCTTCCAAAAGAAGGTAACTCCCGCCACATAAAAGATTTGGCCACCGCATATAAGAACAGTATTTTGGGCCCTAGTCACAGAAGGCAAGAAAGCTCTTAATAAAAAGGAGGCTTTCGTAGGTTCTTTCCAGACTTAGGACGGGGGTTCTCTCTGCCCCGGGGCCCCCAGCCTGTGGAAGTCACCATGTGGCCTGAAGGAAGGAATGGCAGTCTCCTCAGTGAGGAACAGGTAGGCAGGGCTTTGCTGGAGGGGAGGTGGGGACATGGCTCAGATTTGGTGGCTTTCCAGGAGGGCGTTGTCAACTTTCAAGCCTTGGCTCCCTCTGCCTCCTGACAGGAAAGGCGTCCGGAGGACGGGGTGTGACCCGCACTCTCCAGGAAAGGACAATATGCCGACTGCGCCGGAAAGAAAGACACAGCCCGCTGCCATTCGGCAAGGAGAGGGTGACTGACTCAAGACAGGGTGATAAAGATCAATTGCTGTGGCTTGGAGTTATGACACCAACAAAGTTACAATGACATTAGCACAAAGAGAGAGACACAAATCCATTACAAAGATACAATCAAATATTCAAAAAAGCCCGGAATGCTCATTACTTATTCATGCTAATACAAGTATATTAAGAAATCTAAACAGTGTTAGCGCTCAATCACTCACAAACCAAATGAGGTTCCACATTTATCAGAACCCAGCCATCAGGGCCCAGGATAGCTGTACAAAGGTGGCAATGTGACATAACTGGAGATATTTATATCAGCCTACACGCACCGCGAGATAGGCCGGGATTTATTAAACTGAGTAATGCCGTCACGTTCAGCAGAGCAATAACAGAAATAACTGTGCCGAAGTCATTTCCCCAGACAATAAGATTTACCTCTGCAATCTCTTAAAGATGTTGTATCTGTTTCCAAAGGGTCGCTGGCAGCATTTCCGACCTTAATAAAGTATTTACAGATTAATTTTTTCAACAAAGGGTGGGGTGCCCAAAAGCCGACTCTGCCCTCGAGAGCCAGCCGCGGATGCCCAGTCTGCGCCAAGGACCCTGAGCACAGCCCGCCACTCCATTTTCTCGGCGACCACCGTCTTTCACCAGCTGACGTGACCTCCATCTCCACAGGAGGAGTGTACTCAGGACGAAGGGGCGACCCCAGCAGGGCTCAAGCACGTGGACTTGAGGGCATCTCAGGGGACATTTCCTGACACATGAGCCTTAGAGTGAGGAGTGCAGACAGAACACAACAGAATATTCTCGAGGATGGGTCTACCTCCAGGTTGAGGGTTTTATCACAGGTTTTGGTCTCCGCCACCTTCTAGAAGGTGCCTGTTCCCTGGCTTCTGTGATAATCCTCTCTGCCCCCATCTTCTCTGCCTGCCTGGTGTCCCCCGTGGCCCGGGCCTCAGGGTGGGTGCCGCCTACCACTCTGCTCTGGACTAGGGGTCTGCCTGCACCTGGCTGGCCTTGCCACGCACACAGCCTCCTGGCTCTCCCACTCCAGTGACCCTCAGAGTCCCATCTCTGCCCCAAACCTCTCTCTGGAGTCTCAGGGCCTCCTGCTGACTGCCCCCCACCAGCAGCACCAAACACCAGCCCCCCCCATTCTTCTTCCCCACCCCTCCCCCTACCTATCCCCGGAGTGCTCCTGTGTGGGTGCTTGTCCTCTGTCTACTGCACGGCTACAATGCCAGCCCATCTCTGCTGCCCCTGGGACACCTTCCTGAAACATGCCTTGGATCATGCCACCATCCCTGCCAAAGCGTCTGGGAGTGTCCTACGGAGCAAAGTCCAAACACAGGCCAGGGCGCACAGGCCTAGCCCTCAAGCCTTCAATGGAGTTGTGTCCCTAGTGTGTGTAAGACACACAGCCCCCTGTGGCCCAGACACTCCTGCCTCCTGTTGGCTCATGTGTCCAATGCCTGAACAGTCCCCTTCTCCCTCCTCTGGGACCTCCACTGAAAGCATCTCAGCCAACCCCCACCTGAGCCCCTCGGCCCCGGGCCCTCTTCCTGTGGCTCCCAGTGAGATGCTCTGGTGGTTCCTGCTGAGTTTCACAGCGAGCAGCTGGAGGCCTGGCCCAGGCAGCACCCTGCACGCCCACATGACACACCTGGCCCAGGTCCTGGCCCACGGCGCCTGCTGCTCTGCTCCGTGCAGAGACGGCCCCTCCCTCTGCTGCTTGTGGGGCAGCCATGGCCAGAACTGGGGTCAGAGTCTAGCAGGGTTGCTGGGCTCTGCCAGGCAGAAAGGAGAACTCTTTCCCAAAAACCCGTGTCCTGATCCATCCGGGTCACCTCGAGGAGCTGCCAAGTTCCGTGCTAATCTCTGCAAAAGACACAGAAGAGGCCACCCTGCCGCCACACCTGGCATGTCAGAGTCTGACTGGGCAACCCCAGGCGGGGACTCCAGGGCAGATGAAGACCAGCACAGGCCAGCACGGGCCAGGTGGGGGCCGCCTGCCAGAACAAAGCTTGTGGAGCTCCAGGTCAGGATGCTGGTTCCACTAAGCCACCTGCATGCCCTTCATCTCTGTCTCCCTCGCCCTCACCTGAACACGTCTTCCAGGTGAGGGCACTAGCATTGGTACTGCAGCTGTGGCTAGAAGAGAAGCCTCATGTGGCCCAGGGCCTTCTCTCTCCCATTCAGTGGTGTATCCCCAGTGCCTGGCACTTAGTGGGCACCTAGCGAATGTTTAGGAAGGAAGGAGTCGGGGAATGGAGAACACGATAGTGTGAAAAAGGGACATTTTTAGGAAGAGAGGAATCATAAGGTCGACCTTAAGAGGGGTTCATGATACAAGGTGGGTTTTGTATTTTTACTTCTATGCTTAAAAAAATATATACCAACTCTTTTTTCGTGTTCTAGTGTGTATTCTGGCTACAATCAATAGTAGCTCAAAGTTTCCTCTCCGTCTCTTCATCCTCTGCAGGGGACACTCCTTTGAGACCCCAAGGGGGCATCAGGCACATTTCTGTATTAAGGGTCACCAGGGGCCACATCTCCTTCCCCAGCAAACTCACCAAGCTGCTTCTCCACCCCGTGACCCCTCTCCACCCGGTGAGAGCAGGCTCTGGGTGCCCCGGGTCCGGGCTGCTATCAGCTCATTCAGATGAGTGGAGGCAAAGAGAAGACTATCATCAGTCAGAACAAAAAGCCACAAACTGGAAACCAGCCGTGTGGCATTCACGTGAGCTGTTTCTGGGCCCGTGACTTTCCACAGGCCTGCTCACCAATATCAACGAGGGCCAGTGTCAACAGAGAAGGGGCCACAGCTCAAGGAACTCATCACATTCATAAGCCAAGGGCATCGTCCCAGCATCCTGCTTAAATAAAAGAAATGTGTCCCTGCAAAGCCCGGCTCAGAGCTCACCACTATAGGGAATGCCTTCTTCATACTTACGTGGAGGGAGGCTTGGGGCTCTCTCCAGCTGAATTTTCCCAGCTTACAAATCAAAGAACAAGATTAACGTTGCTTCTC
Source organism: Macrotus californicus (assembly GCA_007922815.1). NCBI lineage: Eukaryota > Metazoa > Chordata > Mammalia > Chiroptera > Phyllostomidae > Macrotus > Macrotus californicus. The sequence continues at coordinate 77,363 of VMDR010002594.1, forward strand.
GTCATTAGCACTCCAGGACCCGTCCGGCCGTACCCTCCCCAGTTCACCGGAGACCCCTGCACAACAGGGCCCTCCTGAATTGTCCTCTCTGAGGCCTGCTGTGCTGTCCACCCCCATCACACCTTCGCCAAATCCCATGTTGTTCCCCGGCCTCTGGAATTTCCTCAAGTAGTTCCAAACTGATGATGTGAACACCTTATCAGCTACGTAAGTTAAAGAGAAACCTTTTAAACTAGGGTCCTTCTCTTTATTTACTTGTAGTTTTAAACCTACCACCTCTTTCAGAAGAAAACAAAAACAAAACAACCATGTATTTAAAGAAATAATGGCTGACAACTGCCCAAAACTGGGAAAAGATTTATGCATCGAAATTTATAAAGCTAGTAAATCACTCGGAAATATGAAACCCGAAGGCACTTTTCCAGGATATATTATGACAAAGCTGTCAGAAACTAAAGACAATGAGGGAATTTTAAAGGCAGAAAGAGAACACAAAACCTCTCACACCAGGGAACCTCCAAAAGGCTACCAGTGGGTATCTCAGAAGAGGCCCTGCAGACCGGGAGCGAATGGGGTGATATATTCTAGGTGCTGAAAGGGAAAAACTTCCAACCAAAAAGACCTCGCCCAGCAAAGTCATCCTTCAGAAACGAAGGTCAGGTCAAGACTCCCTAACATGCAGAAGCTGAGGGGTCGCATCACCACTCAACCCGCCTTACGTGAAATGCCGAAAGGAAAGGACGCTCATCAGTGAAATAAAAGGTGAAAATACACAACACACCATAAAGGTACGCACAGTCAGAGCCAGAACACCCTAAAAGTGTAACGTGGTGGTGTGTTAGCTACTTAACACCAGCATAAAGGTTAAAGAACAAAAGTATCCAAAATGACTGCAGCTACAACAATGTTCTAATGGAGACCCAATGAAAAAAAAACATGTGAATTGTGGGGTAAAATGAGAGCTGAAGAAACACAAGTCAAAGTGATGCACCACATTGATAGAATGAAAGATAAAAACCACATGAGCACCTCAGTAAATGCAAAAAAAAAAGGCAAGGACTCCACAAGTCGGGCGTAGAAGGAACACGCCTCAACCCAGCGAACACCACATGACATCCACAGCTGGTGTCCTCTTCAGTGTGGACATCCGGAACAAAAAAGGGGCGCCCACTCTCACTACCCCTCGCCAACATGTGCTCCTCGCCAGAGGAATCAGGTAGGAAAAAGAAAACGGTAACCAAGTGTTAAAGGAAGGAGTAAAATCATCTTTTTTTCTTTGCAGGTAACATTATTTTATATTTAGAAAATTCTAAAGACTCCACCAGAAACTGCTAGAACTAATGAGCAAATTCAGTAAAGCTACCGGATACCAGATCAACATACAGAAACCAGTTGCTTTTCTGCACACTAATAACAAAACGTCTGAAAATGTCTTTATTCTGTCTTCACACTTGATTGGTAGTTCTTGATTGATAGTTTGGCTGGGTAGAGAATTCCATGATGGACAATCATTTTTCTTCAGAATTTCAAAGGTGTCGGCCCATTGCCCTCAGTTTCCAGTGCTGCTGGTGATAAGACTGAGTCTCAGCATCTCTCTCTCTCCCCGTCCCCCACTCGGGGTCTGGAACAGACAACGCTCCCTTTTTACTACAAAATCTTTGGTTACAAGATCATAAGCATGTAATTCTGTAACTTAACAATATCACACTCAAGCACACCACATGACATTTTAGGCGAATTGTTCAAATCAAAACTATCAACTATTGCACCCTTATTCTGACCCTACCCACCATGCTCAAGCAGGCGCTACTTCCGCCGGACCCTGCACACTTCTTGGCTGCTCTCTCCATTCATAAATCTCGCCGTGACAGGCTATCATGAGGACCCATGCTCTCCACTGCACTGGGCTTTCAATCTGGAAACTATTGCACTGCAGTCGTGGGAAATTTTCCCGACTTATTTCCCCAGTGACCTCCCCACCCCCATCTCCTCTATCTCCCTTTCTGCAGCTCCTATTACTCAGAGGCTTCCTACAGCAGCCCGCTACAATTTTTTATCCTTTATCTCCTATTTTCCATCTTCTGAACTTTCTGGATGATTCCCGCAAGTATCTCTTCTAGCTGCGTGGAGTGGGGAGGGGTCCAGAGACCCGACAACCCTGTAACAGACTCAGTGACTCCTCCGCCCCAGCAGGCCCCACGTGTAGGTCTGTGGGCTCTCAGCCTTCCCTCTCACTCCTTGGTATCCCACCTTCCAAGACTCTCCTACTGCAATTTCAACTCCTGTTCTTCCTGTCCTTGTGCCTTTAAAACGCCATTTCATATCTCTCCAGTGAGGTGACAAGGAGAACAAACCCCGCTCTATACCACGTACCAAAGGTGGTCTATAATGCAGAGACTGCAGATGCTTTCTCCGTTCTGGCACTTGCTCTGGGCCTCTGTGTGTGGCACTACCAGTCAGGAACTACCAATCAAGTGTGAAGACAGAGTAAAGGCATTTTCAGACATTTTGTAACTAGTGTGCGGAAAAGCAGCTGGTTTTGTATGTTGATCCGGTATCCTGTAGCTCTACTGAATTTGTTCGTCAGTCCCCATAAACAGTTTCCTTTCAATGTTGATATCCATACACCTTCTGCTTTTATGAAATCTTGTAAGGGAAGCCCTTAGGTCACACTTTCTAGATATCACTCTTTAGGGGTCCAAGGCACCCTGTGGCCAACACGTGTCCTTGGTAAAGAAGGCCAGAACTCTGAAAGCCCACCCACGCCCTCCCTGAAACCCTAACTCCACCCCACGGAAGCTCTCGGTAATCAGTCTTGGGTCTTAAATTGCCTTCTGGGCTTCCCCTCCCCAATTGCAAATGTCCTTCCCTAAGCAGGACGCTGTTGAGTCCTCATCAAGACACCCCGGGTCCCCGGATCTGCACACGTTTCTAGCTCTCTGAGCATGGCACCCCCTGTGCCCTGCCCCCACTCGAGCTGCATTACCCACGCCACCCCAGGCCATGCTCTCACGGGCACAGGTCTGTGCAGGGGGAGCAGAGCTGGCTCCGGACGCGCCCAGGCCTGGCCTGACGCCGATTGTAAGCAGTGACTGATAAACGCGGAGCCTTGGGATCAGATAAAACTTTGATAAATGGTTTCTTAGTGCACTGGCGGCAACACCTACTCCTGTTTCCTCCGGGCCACCTGCTGCAATCAGCTTCGTTTGGTCTCATCAACGGCACTGGCAACAATGCTCGAAAGCCGTCACCCTGGTAAGAGATGGCAGAGATAGTGGCCTGCCCAAGGAAACCTTGAGACAGGAAAGTACAAAAACTCACCGCCCTGCTCAGAAACCCTGCCCAGCTCACACAGCTCCCCCGCTCCCTCCCCTCCCCTTCGAGGATGTGAGTGGGAACAAAAGCGGCCTCCACGGTGGGCCCAGCCCGGGCCCTGCGCACAAGTGCCCGCAGCCCCAGAGCCACCCCCAGCTGGGCACACCTCGCCTGACTGTGGTCCACCTGCACCCGGAGCAAGCTACACCCCAGGTGGAGGAGAAGCCCACCCTCCTTCCTGGGGGTGAAAACACAGCTCCGCCTTCAACTCACACAGCCTCTGGGCCTATCCTGCACCCACACAGCCCCCGTGAATCAGAACCGGCCACGTAAAGAAGCCGTGTCAGCCTAGCAGAGAGACCAGCAATTCATGCCAATGCACAAGGGAAAAAAGCACTTGAAAAGCCAAAAGTTCTCTGAAAATGCAGGTGTACTCTTCTGCCTGCTCAGGCCCCTGACACGGGGGCAGCTCCTCCCGTGCTGCACCCCGTGATAACGCCAGACTCCCGTCCCCACACCGGGACTCCTGTCTCCTCAGCTCTCGCGACTCCAGAGGAAAAGAAGATGAGGATCAAGCTTTCCCAGGTGGGAGGCTGCACGTAGAGACATGACAGCTTCTCGGTGTCCTGTTCCTGGTCCCCGGAGACACAAACCCACAGACCCAAGGCTACTGGAGCCCGACATCCTTGGGGCTTGCAATTCTCTGGACCTGTTGCTTCCTCGATAAAACAGAGGGTGGCCTGGGCTTGAGAGATGGCCAAACCTGACCTCAAAGCCCAGTCCTGCCTTTGACTTGCTGTGCAGCTCTGGGCAAGTTCATATACTTCTCTGAGTTGTTTCTTTGTCTGTAAAACGGAGATTGACATGTCGAGGTTAGTCATTTACTCAGTCATTCAGGAAACACATATTCGGCTCCTCCTGGGCGCCAGGTGGGGCTCCAGGTGCCGGAGACGAGGTGACCAGACGTGTGGACCGCAAGGCGCAGAGTGGCTCGAGCACGCTCAGCCAGTAACGGCCCTCGTCCCCTGTCTACTGCCAGTGAGTTTTGTCATGAGAAGCACCTGCAATTAACGCGTGTTAGTGTGTTTTATACGCACAGAGCTCTGTGCAAACACCAGCTCACATTCCTGCTCCTGTGGGTGTGAGAAAAGGCCGGTCGCTTACCTTTCGTGGCCCTCAACGTTCCAAGATCACCGCCGCCATCCCTCGCCATGACTCCTGTCTACGCCACACGGCCGTGTCGGATGAGTGCCCTGAGCAGGCCAACGGGGCGTCCACCCGGCTCTCCGTCCAAGTCTGAGGGTGCCTCTCGGGCCTCGTGTTTGTCTGCCAACCACAGCTTTAGGCACAAATACAGAATTTTAAATGATATATATTTGTGTGTGTGTATTATAGCTATAGATGATGATGGACAGATAGATAGATAGATAGGCAGATGGAGAGGTGATAGATGAGATAGGCAGACAGACAGATGATAGACAGATGGTAAGTAGGTGATAGATAGATAGACAGATAGATAGACAGACAGATGGATAGGTAGGTGACAGAAGAAAGGACAGAGAGACACGGGTCTGTGACCACCTACCTACATTAAAGGCTCTTCGAGGAAAGCCCCAGGCCTCCAATACCAACACATCCAGAGCAGCATCACTTCAGGATAAAGGGCAGTGCTACCGAGGAGAAACAACGAGCTTCATGAGAACCAGTTCTGCGCCATGAAGCAGCCCCAATTTGCCCACCAGCACTGGGGGCCCAGGGAAGGGTGTCAACACTGGTGCAAAAGCGGGGTCCCTGAGGCCCGAAGGAGCCAGGGGCTTCCCTCAGGTCACAAAAGAAAGGGAAGCCCAGGGTCAGGTGCTCTACAAAGCTACACTGAAACAACCCTGTCCCCAGAGAAGCCCCAGAGAGGTGGGTGGGGAGAAGGGGGTGCCGGCTGAGTAGGTCCTGAGCGACAACAGTCAAACCCTGAGCAGGAAGGGCCATGGCAAAGCCAGGTGGGCCGGAGTGACCGAGTGGCCTGGGGGCCAAGCCACTCAAATGCCCGCAGTTCTGTAAACGGGAACACCTTGCTCATGGGCCTTCATCTACACACAGCAAGTGCCTGGGTGCGGAAAGGCCCATGCAGGGGCACAGAATGTGTGCCTACGCAAAGTCAGAGGTCAGTCTATGCCAGGCCCTGGGGCAGTACCAAGGCTGACCCTTGCTGGCTCTGCTGCAGTGGCCTGCAAGGCGCTTCCGCATCCACCTGCCCCAGCACCCTCCTGGCACCCACAAATCAAGCCAGCCGTGCACACAGCTGCAGACCTCCAGGGCCGGCGGACTCCCTTGAAGGTGGCAGAGGGAACCAACCCTCAGTCCATCCCCAGCCACAGAGGTTAAATCAGGATGGAAACCCAAAGACCCACTTTTGTACTTAATTTCCATTGATTAAATAAATATGCAAATATCAAGGTGTCAATGAGGTGAGGCCATTAGGTTCCGTTGCACAACTATCCCTGGGGAAAGCTCACCAGTGCTGGACGGGAGGCAGAGCGGATGCGCACACAATGGCTTCCGTGCGGAGGTTTTTGCTTATTTTCCCCTTTTCCTTAATTTTCTTTCCTTAGTCTTCCCTCCTTTAAAAAAAGAAGAGAATATTTCATTTGCAGATCATTGACTTTTTAATGTCAGATTATTTACTCAATAGTCAATAAGGATGCCTTTGGATTCATTATGGGTTATCGTGTAAATAGCTAATTGCATTAATTACAGGCTTTTTACAAATGTTTAGTTTGCAGCTCATCACACCCATGGACTGTCTAATTGCTGCTCGTGGGGCTGACGGGCAGACGCAGGCCCAGGGTCCACGTGGTGACCGGGGTCGGGCGCTGCTTTTGTTCCAACCCGATCAAGTTACAACGCAGACCACGTCTGCGAGTGTGCATGGGTGTGCGTGCGCGTGTGTGGTGCATGTAAAGGGGACCTCTGGGTTGGACATCTGTCGATCACCTCACTTCAAACGTATATAATGGGGAGCAATTATTCCACGCAGCTAAAAGCATTGCTTTGAACATCATAATGCCGATTCACCAAAGAGGGATGCGCCCGTGATTTGCGAGGCTGACGTGGGAAGATACCATGTGCAGACTGTAGCTAGGGGTCCGAGAGCCTCAGACCCTGGGGCGTGTATGGAACAAAGTGCCGCAGAATGGGGCTTTGTGTCTGTCATCTGAGACCCCTGTGGGCTCCGAGTCCCCTCCGAAGCCATTTTAACATCTCCCCAAGGCCACTGTTTGCATGTGCATTTGAGGTAAACTGAGGCATAAGAAGGGCACAGAGACCCCCAAATCACACTGTGAGGAACACTAAGGCCACTCTTGAGGAAACGGAAGCCCCAGAGCTCAGAGACTCCTGGTGTCCCACGAAGGCCGGGCAGAGCCAAGACCAGAACCTGGGGCTCTGGTGCCCGACGCCCCGCCTCGGGCTCAGTGGCCGCCTCTCCACAAGGCCCACATGATTAATGGCTTCAACAACCAGAATATTTTATCTCTAATTCTGATAAGCAACAATTATTTCCCAGAGGGTGGGGCAAATAGAATATAAAGCAGAAGATAAGGATGTTTTATAAATTGGAAGAGAAGCCTCTAGTCTCATATTAATCCCCACAACTTTACTCTAAAGACAATTGAATTTACTTTTTTTTTTTTTGCTTTAAAATAGAAGGACTGAAAGCAAATGATACAGAAGAAAATCAAATGAAAACCCAAGTCATCCTCCAAGAAAGAACGCTTAGTAAACTTCTAATGCAGAAGACCCTGGGACAATTTAATAGCTAAGTGATCCATGATTTTTCTTAACATACATCCTCATTAACAGAGAGAAAGAGAGAGAGAGATGGAGACAGAGAGGGAGAGAGAGGGAGAGGGAGAGAGAGAAAGGCTAAGAAATAAATATCTTTGGATTCGATGCCATTTCTTTTCCTTTTACTTAATTTTCCAGGTATCTCAGCATGATCTGAATAAATTATGCTGACAATACCATAATATAAATGATAAATCATCAACACGGTTCTCGTGATATATTGCGTGAAATGTAAATAATAACCAGGACTGCTAATTGGCTGGCTCCTTAGGAACAAAGCTGCAGCCGCGAGACCCCCCCAGCCCGGGCTGTCATTAAGCATTTCTGCTGCCGAGTCGTTTCTGCTGGTCTGGGCAGGAGAGCGCGGGCTTGCAGACAGACCTTTGTGCGCACGTTCTCTGGCCCAAGAGCGTGGAGACCCACGGACTTCGTCCCTGCACAGTGCCACACCGCGGAGAAATCGTGTGCCCCTAGGACAGGCCACAAGGCTTTCGGGAAAACCTCTTTGCATTAGTTAAGTTGCCAAATCTTCCCCCAAAACTCTCCTGACTCATTCTGATTTTGTTTTTGCTTTGATAATGATTTGATTACAACTTCATTTGACCAGAAACATAAGCTGTTTCTATGTGGTTCTTATTTTGAAAATACCTTGTTAGCATTCATTATATGTTTATGGAGCTTAAAAATGTTTCTTTTTTCATTTTCCCAAACAAATCCTTCTGCTTTCTGACAGGGTTGAGACTCTTATCTGCGCTGCTCCCACTGCGTCCAACGGTGTCCTGGGAAAAATACCTGGTGTGCAAGTGGGCACACTCCGTCCTTCTGCCGGGAATCCTGGGCAGACGCGGTGGGGAGGTGTGGGTCCAGCTGCTCCGCCCTGGGTCTCACGTCCCAGGTAGGCAGGCAGAGGGTGGGAAAAACAGACAGACTTGAGGTTACATTATATAAAACAAGGAGGGACAGTGGGACACAGAGTGACAGGTAGGATGGGTGGCGAGAGGAAGGCTCCCTGAGGTGACATTTGAGTTGAGTCTGCGCCACCAGAGGAGCCAATGTGCAAAGATCCAGGGAAAGGGAGGTCCAAGCAGTCAGTGGGGCACAGCAAGTGCAAAGGCCCTGAGGCCGCAGCAGCTGATTGAGAGGCAGGGAGGGGGGAAGGGAGGAGACCAGGGAGGCAGCAGCTAAGGAATGACAGGGAGGCAGCAGCTTCTCTCACCACTCCCCATGGGCCACTGGGTTAGAAGAGGGGGTTCATACAGCCCCACCTGGGGGCCCTGCAGAAGCCTTCCACCCCAAGCTCCCACTGCCTACGACACCTCCCATCCTCAGGGCTGTGACTCCGGGGCCACACGTCTCCTGGCTGCTGCCCCTGCTCATCAGTCAGCTAATTCTAGCAACTCGCCATCCCTGGGGATATGAGACTCAACAGGGGAAGCCCCTGACCCCTGAAAGTGGGGTCGTCGGTGCACTCCCTGGAGACTTCCCTTAGCAACTTACAGGGAGGGCCACCCTCTCGAAGGAAAGCTCTCAAGGGCAAGAAACTGCCTTAAAAACGCCTCCTTCAGATGGGCTGACAGCCAGGTCCCCTCCCCAGTTCACTCGGACACCAGCCTGCGCCCGCTGCGGCCAACCAGCAGGGGCAAGGGCAGACTTCACCGTCGAACACTATCAGGACGGGGCCTGTGGCCGGAGGAGCTGCTGGCGTTGGCAACTTGCTTCTTTCTGCCGATATTTCCAGCCCCATACCGCTCCCTCCCCCGTCAGGAAAACCATTTATGATACTCTCCCCCTGCACAGAGCTGCAACTGAGGCCCGGGACAGAGTGAGTGAGGCAGACAAAAGGTCCCCATCACAGAGGGCAGGGTCCAGCAGAGACAGACAGTAATATAGCCGTTAAGGCAAACATTAAGCCAAAAGGCAAAGATACAAAGTACTTACATTAAATGCAGGCAGAAGGGTCAGAAGATTCTAGCAGGGACACGAAGCCCAGAGAGAGGCCCCTTGGAAGCTGAGACAAACCTTCCATTTGGGTCCCAAAGGCTTCCTCTCCCAGTGGACAGGCACATCCAGCGGGTTAAACACAAAAGGTCAGCCTTCTCTTATTTAATTTTGATGTTTAAAATGTCGACAAAGGAGCCAAGAATACACAAGGGGAAAGGGCAGTCTCTTCCGTAAGTGGCGTCGGGAGAACCGGACAGACACATGCAAAAGAAAGAAACCGGGCCCTCGACTACCCCCACACACACCGCCACACCTCCCCCCGAGTTACGGCGCGAATGGAAGACCCAGAACCGTAGCACCTCCTGGAAGAAAACACGGGCAGTGAATGTCCACATCCAACACCAAAAGCAAAGTCAAACCGAACAAAAGCCACATCGAACGGGAAAGCTTCTTCACAGCAAAGGGAACCATCGACAAGATGAAAGGCAACCCACCCAATGAGAGAAAGCGAGTACAAAGCACAAAACTGACCGGGGTCCGTGTTCTAAGCATACACGGAGCTCACACGACTCAGTAGCAAAGGTAAAATGTCCCAGCACCCTGATCACCAGGGAAGTGCAAATCAAAACCACAGTGAGGTAGCCACGCCTGTTAAAATAGCCGTTATTTTTAAAAAGTATATATGCACACACATACGTATATGCACACGATGAACTGTTTTTGAAAAATGAAGATGGAATAAGGCCTTTCAGACTTCCACAAGCTGAAAAAACTCGTCACCAGCAGACTAGTCCGATAGTGAACGTTAAAGAAAATCCTTCAGAAAGGAGGAGGATGATACCACGTGGAAATCTCGACCAACACAAAGAATGAAGAAAGCGATGGTGAGTATGTGGGTAAAGATAAAAGACATTTTTTTTTATTTTGCCATCTCTTTAAAATACAATTGGAGCAAAATTAATAACAGTATCCAGTGGTGTCTACAACGTGCACAGGAGTAAAGTGTGCTATGCAGTCGTGATAAGGCCGAGAGAGGGCGACCTGGAGGTAGTTGTGGGGTCTTTACCCCGTGAGGGGGGCAACACCACGGAAGGACGGACAGACACCTAGAGCAGCCACCAACACAACGCAGCAAAGACGTGAAGCCCGTTTGCCAACACGGGATCTGAAATGGGATCACAACACGTACTCAGTGTCTCGAAGTGAAGGTAGGAAAGGGAGGAAAGAACAGACAGGACTGAGAGAAAACAGCCCTCAAGTTGGAAAACCTGACCGTGATGCATGAGTAATTAATCCCCTTATTCATCCATGGCCTGAACACCCCAGCTGGAAGGAGGCTATCAGCATATGCAACTAAGGATTGAAACTCCCGGCTCCATCCTGGCTCCAGGAGCCCTGCTCAAATCAGGCAAAAGGGGGACAACAGGTACAGGCACAAATCGGGTAGAATGGGGACAACAGGTACAGGCACAAATCGGGTAAAAGGGGGACAACAGGTACAGGCACAAATCGGGTAGAATGGGGACAACAGGTACAGGCACAAATCGGGTAAAAGGGGGACAACAGGTACAGGCACAAATCGGGTAGAATGGGGACAACAGGTACAGGCACAAATCGGG
>VMDR010002595.1:0-33866 GCA_007922815.1 Macrotus californicus
GGCTCATTGTAAAACTAAGCAGTTAAGACAGTATAGTGTTGATGTAGGAACAGAGACACTGACCAATGGAACACAGGAGAGAGTCCCAGTACAGACCTATGAACAAAAACAGGCCTGGGATTTTTATATGTAACAGAGGAGTGTTTTAGATTGCTGCGGGAAAGGACGGAGAACCCAGTAAATGAGCAGGGGAACAGCTGTTTTTCTGTACGGGAAAAATGAAACTTAACCCTACCTCACACCATGTACAACACCCAGTTACTAAATTTATATGTAAAAGGTACAACCATAAAAGTTTTAGGAAAAAAACATAGTGTTATCTGTTTGACTTGAAGAGGGTAAAAGAGTCTTTTTACTTTCTAAATGAAGCACAAAAATAATATCTATATTAAAATTAAAATATTCATAAAAATAAGAAAGTGAAAGCTAAATTACAAATTTAGAAATAGATAATGTTTAATCAACAAAGTTATGTGTGTATACCTTTTTATAAACAATTAAGAAAAATCAGACAAAAGACAGCTAAAACATTTCATATTTTTAGTTATATTTTTGGCAACCATTTTAGAAATTTACAAATAAAATTTCTTGTTGCCTTGAACCTTATACTTTGACCCACATTATTTCATAATTGTTAGAATTCATATTAAATGTATCATGCATCTTTAACTCCATATGGCTTGGAAATAACTTTGTGCAATTGCGGTATAATATGCGTACAATTTATCATTTTAACCATTTCTAAGGATGTAATTCAGTGCCATTGAGTCCTGCAGCCATAACCACTGTTTATTTCTAGAGTTTCCCAGACAGAACCTCTGTACCCATTGAGCAAAACTTCCCATTTGCCTTTTTCCAGGCCCACGTAACCTTTATTCCACTTTTTGTCTCTAAGAATTTGCCTGTTTTAGACACCTCATGTAAATGGAATCACGCAACATTTGCCCTTTGGTGTCTGGTTTAGTTTACTCAGCATAATGTTTTCAGGGTTTGTCCACATGGTAGCATGGATCAGAGTTCCTTTTTACGGCTGAGTACTAGTCCATTCCATGTACATACCGCATTTCATCAAGTCCTTCATCTGCTGATGGGCATTTGGGTTGTTTCCACCTTTCGGCTTTTGAGAATAATGCTGCTGTGAGCACTGGTGGACAAGTATCTGTTGGAGTCCTTCTTTACAACCTGGGCACCTGCCTAGAAGTGGGATTCATAGAGCGCGTGCTTATCTTATTTTTAACTTTTTGAGGAACTGCCTAACTGTTTCCCACAGAGCCTGCACCCTCATCCAGTCCCTCCGGCAATGTACGAGGGTCTCAACTGGCAATACCTTTATGTGTCACCCGATCCGATTTTGAAACAAAACCAAAACAGGTAAACATTCGTTTTCACCTCTGGATGGAGGGGCCACGCTTAGACAGAAAGCAACACTCTGAGACATTAAAACCTAAGATTTGAGGATTCTCTCTTGTTGGGTGGATTGCTCAGGAATCCGCAAGTGTTGCTGGCACATGCTTCTTTGTCAGTAGGTAATGTGAAAACTGAATTTGTTGTTGGTGATAAAGTTCACGTCTCCTTTCTTTGGGGGGACATTGATTTGGGAATATAGTTGACTGTAACCGGGTAATTTCAGTAATGCAAATGCAACAAAATGTTACTTAAAAACAAAACATAAATTCAATCGGGGGTGGCAAGGCAATTAAGGGGAACTCTCTCCATTCGGTTACCCTTCTGGGGCCCCCTGGCAGCTGCAGCCAATATTGAGCAGGGAGCTGCAGCTGTTTACAGATGCATTAGGAGGAAGAGGCTTTGGAACTCGGTCGCAGAATTTCTCTTTTGCAAAAGCAAGGCCAAAATTGTCGGAGAGGGAGGATATCTAAGGGATATAAGTAAATTTAATTTCCAGCTAGAGCTCAAGGTGCTAATACAGAGCATTACGGTTGCAACAAATCAGGATTGAGGTTTTGACTGGTCACCGTAAGGGATTAGGTTCAGAATAGCCAAGTCACTGCTTTATTGCCCAATACATCAGTTACTCTGACACAACCCCACAAAAGCGATGGGTAACAATCTATCTTTCATTTAGAATACTTATGCAGTTCATGCATGCCAAAGAATTTGTTACAGTCTGAATCATCTGTGAGTTGCAAAGCCGTCCATTTCCCGAAGTATACACCGTGATAATAAATTCAGTGGTTACAGGTAGGCCCTAAAACATCAAGTCTCCTGATATTTGCTTATTCTTAACACAGAGCTTTGGTGAGAAAAGGATTTTTGTTGAAACCAATATTACTACAGATTGGAATCATGAGCCTTGAAGAAGGAGCACATTTATAAATTGATTTATAAACTCAAGGGTCTTGGTTTTGCGCCTGGATGCTTCACAGGTGGTCTGCCACCTGCCCCTGACTTTGGTGACACCATCTCTTTCCCAAGACGTCAAAACTGAACATGTACCCAGCAGAACAGGAGCTGCCTCTGTAATTCAACAAATTCTATTTGTCATCTCATCTGGCTATGCCCAGTTGCCCAGGAGGGTGACTTTTGCTCATTACTCTTCACCATATATGTGGTTGTCATGTAAAAAAAAAACCCAACAAAACAGTCACAAAATCAATTTGCTGCTGGGGAGGAAAGGGGGCTTCAAGGCGTGGAGAAGGACCCTGATCCCCTTGGGGGAAAAGCAGAAAGGTCAATTTGCTTTATTACAGAGCTGATCCTTTTAGGTTCAGGATATAAGATACTGTCTTTAATGCCATCTCATAGGAAATCAGAAACAGTCCAAAGCATACTATTCCCTTGGGACGCGTCATCACAAGATTAGCACTACCAGGCCAAAGTCTAGTGCTTTCTGCTGCCTTAAGCACAGGATCCTGCGATGCAAACGGCATTTTAACTTCTAGGAATCTGATTTAAGGCCTGGTGTGTGGAGGTGTTCTGGTTGGCACATGTACACAAGTAAAGTCAGGACAAACAGAGGGTCCTTTCAAATGGTCTGGTAGATTTGTGCCGTAGCCTAGAACAGCAGAGAGAAAAAAATGCATTTTTCCCAGAAACAGCACATCAGTGAATAAAAACTAATTAGGCACTTGCTATTGCTCAGTATCCATAAAGGTAGATCACCTGAGAAGATTCCTCCAAGGGGAAAGAGTGGGGGTTCCTGCAAAGTGGGGGGTCTCAGAGCCAAGGTGAGCCAGAAGGGGCTTACCTAAAGGAAGGTACCAAGTCAGAGGACAGGCACTTGTCAGAAAAGACCATGGTGCGAATCAAATCTCAGGGGCACAGGAAAAAGGGGCAGTGGACAGAACCAGGGTAACGATGAGCCTATGAAGAGTCTTGGGGGCCTCTTTTCCCGGTACCCCCTGTGCAGTAAGAAAGCAAGCATGATGGCTTCAAAGTGCCATGCAGTGTGTGCCAATGGGGATGGCTACAGATGTGTGCAGCTGCCATCCTGCATCTCGAAGGACTCCCAGGCCAGTTGGGCAGACATGATTGTCCCATGTGAAGCTGTCAGAGAACAATTCACAATAGCAAATGACAATGCACCCAACAGTGGGTTCCCCACCGTGTGAGGTTTAGAGGGTAGTCAGGGACATCTTCAGAGAGAAGGGAGCTGAAAGCAGGTCCCGAGAAGATTAGGGGATGTGAGAAAGGTCGGGAGCCTCCTGGGCAAAGGCATAGCATGTGTGGAGACCCCGAGGTGGAAGGCGTGGCAGCTGCCTGGGTCATGGGAGACTGACCCTCAACAAACATGGCACTGCTCAGGCTGCAGGACACTGGCTGCAAACAGAGCGAATGGTGCACTCTGACAGCCTGTGGGAACCAGCTGGAGAAACTTGGGGGCCAGCCAAGGGGTGGAAGAGGCAGGAAACACAGAGCCCTAAAAGCAGCTGAGGAAGCCACACTGCACAAGGACAGAGTGGTCCAGCCACAGTGGCCAGTTTAGAACCCAGAAATGGGACAGCAGAGGAAATAAAAAGATGTGAGGGCATTAGAGAAGAAAAATCAACAGGTCCCGTAGTTTGACTATAGAAGAACGAAGAAGAGAGGAGTTGAGGAAAATCTAGAATGTCAAGTCGGAGTGAACAGGACTTCAGAGAAAGAAGACGGCAGTGTGAACCTGCTCCTGGAAAAATGACCGTACGTGTAACATTGGGCCTGCTGACGTTTGAGAGACATCTGCACAGCCGAGTGGAAATGTCCAGTGAGCAGTTAGAAAGACGGAAATAAAACTAAGATAACAATATAAGCCTGGAAATATGGATTTGAGCATATACAGGGTAATTTTCAGTGAGTTGTACGTTTAATTTTTTTTTATCCTCACCCGAGGACATTTTTTCATTGCTTTCAGAGAAAAAGAAAGGGAGAGAGGGAGAGAGGAAGAGAGACATTGATGTGAGAGAGAGACATCTGTTGGTTGCATTTTCATGCCCTCCCTCCAGGGATTGGACTGCATCCTGGGTATGAGCCCTGACCGGAAATCAAACCCGCAACCCTTTGGTCTATGGGGCGACCTTCCAACTAACCAAGTCACACCGGCCGGGCTCTGAGTTGAATGTTTATATACTACAATTCCAAGAGGAATATTCTGCATTCCACATGGAATATGAATTTATTCTCTTGAATTAGCTGGGTTCAGTTTTCACTCTGTCCGAAGAGGCAATAATATAGAGCCATGTCTTTGGCACCAGAATGGAGAGGACCCAAACCAGTTCACATAAAATCTATGAGCCCCGGAGTGGGCTTGGGTCTGCATTTTCTCTGAGTGTTGAGACCCCTGCACCATCATTCAAAGGGAAAAAGGAAACCCATCAGAAAGCTCATCACTTTGTAAAGCCTCGACTGCAGAACTCAGTGTAATGAGCCGGAAGTAATTCTCCCCCACCGGAGCCCAGCCTCTTGGCCTGGGAGTCACTTCTCTTCCTGAATGGAACTTCTCTGACCGAAACAGGTTGCTGTGTTTTCTTAGTGTGGTGTTCTCATCAGAGAAATCTGTTGTTTAGTATATACAGGTTGATTTGGGGGAATGGTATTTGTGGATGGTGTTATGTAAATAGAGTTACAGCCCATGTTTCTGATAGTAGCACAGGCGATAATTAGGATGCCTGTGTACGTAACGATGGAGAGAGTGTGTGTGTGTGTGCACGCACATATGCGTGCTGAGAGCAGGGGGTAGAGAGATGTGTAAGCAAGCCCATGTTAAAGTTCTTGATGTAAAGAAAGTCGCCAATTCACAGAGGAATTTGATTACCTCTATCCATTATACACACACAGTGAGCGAGCGCGCTCCTCACCATCTGTCATCTATTTCATTTGCATCCCCCGCACCTGGCCTGTTTATTTGCTACATTCGTTTCTTCCCCGAATTCTTATGCTGCTTTAATAAAATACAGAAATGTTATTGTTAAAAACCAATTAATTTACAACCCTCTACAGGGATAGTATTACTTATAATTCAATTTGGCTTCTAATGATCTGCTTTCTTGCAAAATGACTTAATTCTTGTGTCAAACATTACTTATTAGATATTACCCCGCCGTACCCGTCATGTACTGCTGAGGTAGGCAGAGCAGCTTGGAACGTCCCTGGCCATTAATCCGAAGTCTGCAACATTTCCTGGTTTAACTCCTTCAAGAACCTGGCTGTAGGCGCGAGGCCCTGAGCCCTTCCCCCGACCACGTGCCCAGCTGCCGTTCTTTCTTCACTGGGTTAGGTCTGGAGCAGGGGATCTGGAATTGTCAGAGGAAGCTTTTGCTCGTTAATCTAAGAACTTGACTAAACGTATACAACTTGGCCATCTTCCCAGCCGCATCTATTCACACACATATTTATTTGACCGTTTCATGGAGTTTCCTTCCGATCCAGCCATGTTTGTGCCCGGGGGGTGGCGGGGAAGGGTTGCTTCCCTTTCCTAGGTCTGGCCATCAAAAGCGAATGTGGTCAGATTTCCCACCCAGGCTGAGTGTCATTTCCCTTCTTATTGAGTGTCATCCACACCCACCCTGCAGACCATTATGCTCACCCGGTGACAGTCTGGCAGCACTCGGTCACCTCAGCCACACGCATGACAGATGCAATCACTGAACTCTTAGCTGTAGCCAGCACGTTCTAGAAACATCAGCTTGGGCCAGAAGCATCTGAGAGGAAGTTTATTCTTCCAGATTAAAAATGCCTCTATTTTTTTTTCCTAGCATAGCATTCTCTATCTGTTCATGTCTTTACTTTTTTAATCTTCTTGTGTAGCCCAGAATTCAGTGTGGAAACTATTATTTCTTTTTTCAATTTTTTTTATATTTACCTGAGAACATTTTTTTATTGCTTTTAGAGGGAGAGAGAGAGACATCGATTGGGTGCCTCCCATATGCACCCAGACTGCTGACCAAATCCTCAGCCAAAGTATATGCCCTGACTGGGAATCAAACCCGCAACCTTTCAGCATATGGAGGACACTCCAATCAAGCAAGCCACACTGACCAGGGCTGACTTTAATTTTATACATAACACATGGCATATGACACATCCTAGTGGAAAATATAAACTCCATTTTATACTTATGTTTGTAGATTTTATTTTCCATAGGTATTGAAAATATATATCATTTACATTGAAAGTTATGCCTATAAAGACTGTCCTAAAAAACCTGACTAGTTGCTGTGAGAGATACGGAGCCACATAATCATCAAAGATCAGTAATAACTGAGATGCTCCTCGAGCCTTGGAATCACTCAATTAGCTGGGCCAGAGAATTCACAGACAGAATTCAGAGCACCATTTTTATGTAAAAGAAGGGGAAAAGGCTGTTTCTGTGGTCTCAGTGAACTAAAAAGCCAGCATTCTACATTGACAAAATCTATTTTTCGGAGACACACTCATTCTACTTGCAATTTTTAGTTTTGTGGGACGTGCTGACGCCAGCGCAGGGACACGTGCGCCAGTGAAACGGCAGCCCGCGGCAGAGATGAGGTGGTGGCGGGAACTCAGTCTGACTTCTTCTCTGGATTGTGCTGTGTCCAGGGCATTGAGGTGCCCATTATGTTACAGAAGCAGAGAAACCAGCCTTGCGATTGGGGCAGATGAGACCTGAACAGCTGTCTTAAAAGACACATTTTCATTTTTGTACATAATACCAAGGGAACGTGCTGGGTGCCGCGTGCACCATCTTACATAACTGGCTTTCTATGAATTATCACACTCACCCGTAAGGTCCTAAAGATCACGTTCTTTTGGCTCCAAAGCTCATCCTGACTGCTCTGGTTACTCCATCAACGACAGGCGTTATTCTAAATCGCTGGTCCTGTGTGTTCATAGACATTTTTACACTCTTTTGCTAGTAAAACTGAACACAAAAGACTACATTTAATATAAGGTTGCCCCAAACCTTGGAAGAGTTAAAAATTACGCCTGAGGGGACCAGCGGGAGAAAACTATAGAAATAAGAATGGGCAAATGTTCCCCAAATCTGTTTCCCGGGTGACTTTGGCTCAGATTGATGTGATTTATAAACTTCATTTTGAGTAACGAATAATTCACATCCCTGAATCACTGCTCTATATGCAAAGCAGGGATGGGAACCAAATGCCAAACTAGGTCCCCAAAAAGAATAATCCCCAAATCACCCCATTTCCCAAAGTTTATTCTTCAGATTCAGACAATGCATCATCAACCTCAGAAAGCAGGAGTTGAGCCAAGCAAGCTGCAATCTAATATGGAAATGTGTCCTGGCCACAGCACTGTGTCATCCTTCTGAATGGGATCACCTGCACCCATCTCTCCTAGGAGGAAATTTCAAACAGAGTTAGCTCCTTCAACCTTCTAATTAAAATGAGAAATCCCCAGGCTTCCATGACTCAGCCTCAGAAAAAGATTATTAGGAATTTAATAGGGAAAATATAGCAGCTCAGACCATCTGTGACCCGGTGCTCTGTGAGAATTTAAAGGAAACTGGAGGGAGGCCATGCACACTCCAATGCCCGCTCAAGGAGTACTTTGTAGGAGCTGCAATAAATCAACATAGTTAGAGTACAGCCTTTTTCAGATTTAATTACTGTTACATAATTATTAGCAAAGCATTCTCCTCTGAAACTGTAAAACTCATTACATCAAAAATCCCCAAGCTCCTGATGGAATTTATGAACTAGTTACTTTCTTTCAAGCTCTGGGAAAATAGTGGAAGAGCGTCTAGATTTGTCTCTGGCTTTTTAGAAGCAGGGGGAGATTCATCCTGTCTGTTTTGTGTCATTTTAGTGGGTTTCTGAATCGGTTGCCTGTAGATCCATCTCTTCAACATTTACCTTCTCATCTAGACGCCTGTTTAAAGGATTGCGTTCCCTTCCAGTGGTAAAGGGTAGGAAGCAAGTACATTTTAAAGTGTGCTGACAAGGACCTGGCTGATCTTCAAAAACGTGAACAATAAGTGATTTTAAAGTGTCTGTGATTTTGTTTTTTTTTTTTTGAAGGCTCATGTAGGGTCAGAAAAATGACAGCAAGTCGAAGGGCTTGTGTTGGAAGGCCCAATGTCAACATGGGTATCTCCTCCCGACACCACGTGCAGTGGCCTGACATTGATACCTCGACCTTGGCTGTGGTGGGGCTATTTACAGTGCAAAAATAGACAAATGCTACCATCAAGGCCTTTCCCTGCAGAGCCAGTTGTTACATACTCACCAGCATGACACGTTTGCTGTGCTCACCAATGACACAGTATAAACACCACCTCTCTTGTCTACACGGCTCTACGGGACATCCTAGCATAAATTCCCATCTGGGAAACACTATAACAAAAATAGGGTTTATTTAAAGTCTAGGATGGGTCAGGGGGTCTGGAGGCAGGGATACTGTGCAACAGGATTCCTTTGGAAGACAGGTGAATGCCGTTGCCTGGGGCTAGTTAGCTTCTTACCCTACAGTCTTACGGAGGCCAAGATTGGGACATTCCTCCCACCACGGGTCTGCAGCCTCCCTGAGTCCTTAGCCCCTTACCTGCAGAGAACTGCAGCTGCCAGAAAACAGTTTGCTCTTGCTCCTGCACTCAGAATATCCAGCCAGATGTTTTCTGGTGTATTTGTAGGCTCTCTGGGGATTAGCTCTCATCCGAGTGGGAGGAGGGTAAAGGCAGCTGAGGCTTAACCAGTCAGCTGCCTCGGACCTGCTCCCTGGCTTCCGCCTTTCCCGGTGACTGACTCTTCACCAGCCCCAAGACAACCTCGGTTTCTCCCTGGTTGTCCCCTAATCCACATTTCCTGCAAGGTCTCCCCACCAACCGCTCTTGCTGCTTATGACTGCCATGTAGCCAAACGAAATGGCCCCATGTCTTGAACATGTCCCATGCTATTACACGTCTTCTGTGCTATTATTTTCCTAAAAGAAGAGGAGATGACTACCACTACCTGCACCTTGTCCTAGAGTTCTATTTGGATGCTCAGGGCTGTACATTTGCACTTCAGGTCATAGTCTGACTTTTTTAACCAATCTGTCTTTGATAAGAGCTCTCGGTGTTTATTTTCTTTATAATAGCCTCTTATTTCTTTTTCATTTATGAATGTGATAGCTTTACAAATCTCTTGGACAATAATGTACTTAAAGTTCTGCTATCGGTGTTTTTCCATTTGTATTCTCTGCATATAGTCCTCCTGCTTGCTAAGTATCATGTCTTTTTCATGTTGGAGTTTTTCTTGGATGTTTAGCGATTCTTTGGGGTCTGTTTATATTACAGATGAGGATCTAATTTGAACAATATTGTTAGCCAGAGTTATTTCCTCAGCTCAAATGAAACTTCCTGTCTGCCCATCAATTCGTGTGCTGATTAGAAAGCCCTGCTCCTGCTGCTGGAGGGAGAGCCGTCATGTGGACGGGACAGGCTTTCTTTTCGAGGATACAGGTGGTTTTTCTCCTATTTACGGGGACCAATTTCTTAGTGAGCCTAAGTTTCATAGAACATTGCTCGCTTCTACTTCCCCAGACCAATTGTTATGTCTTTTTGTCAGATTTCTGCCATCAGGGAGTAGCCCAGAATGTAATTCATCGCCAAATGCCAAATCCAGAAGCATAAGATCATGGAACGGCCTTAGCTAGTCGGTGTCTCTTATCTTCCTCTCCCTAGACTCTCACTTTTGAGCTGAGCATTATTAGAGTTTCATTGGGGAACCTCACCTGGATGCAGGAAGCTCTCTCCTTTATTTGCAGTGGCTGTACGTTTTTCAATTACAGTTTTTCTCTTTCCCTTACATATTTGAGAAAAGGTTCTCTGTTCTGACCTGCTGGTGCCATATTTTCCAGTTCTTGAGTGCTCTTGGGTATTCGTTTTAAAAATCTCTTCCCATGCTTGAATGGAATTTTGGGAGAGAGGTGGCCACCTGTGACCTCAGCCGGCTTGAACTAGAAGCTCCTCTGCTCTTTTTTACAATGCTTCTTTCTGGCTCAGTCATAACTAACCTGTCACTGAAAACAGAATTTAACTGTAGTCTATTCATACTTGTGACCTGCCAGAGCATGTTTAATGAAATAGTATTAGTCACATAAAATAATAAGGGTCTGTACTTGAATTAGAACACGTAACTGTGGACCTGCCCCTCTATTCCGCATTTCCCAACTTAGCATTGAGGAAAATGCAACTTTTTATTGAAGCGTATTAGGGGGTAGGAGGCACATTAAGAACTACTTCTTTTTATTGTTGAATGTGGTTCAAATTACTTCTATTAATTTTTTGTATTTTAGAAGAAAATTATTTTTTAAAAAATCCTCGGAAGCTTATGGTGCTAATAGTCTTTTTAAGAAATCTATCTGCAATGAACATCACACATTATTCTCTAGGCAGCCGTTGAGCCTCTGGCTGAAAAATACTGAGAATTTTGTTTAATGCCAGCATTTATTGTTTCTTTCTCTAAAACATTATCGTAGGCCCAATGCTAATTTTTAAAGTGAAGGAAGGTGTTGTAAAGATAAAGGGGAGAAACGCTAATATTTTCTTACAACAACACGCTAATTTGCAACCAAATTGCATTGAAGAAGAAAATTCTTAAATATGTATTTGTAAAAATTGGTTATTGTACTTGGAATCCTATATTATGATCGAATGACAAATCTATTTCAGTTTTTATTGCCATGACAATTGACAAAAAAAAGACTTGTTTTTGTCATTCTTTTCCCTGTTCTGGCAGGTGGATGGAAGTTATTCTGTGTGGGTGTGGAATTCAAACATCTGACCGAGGGAAGAAATGCTGTGCTCTCAATCGGTCAGCAGGGCAATGCAGAGAAACCCTAGAGCGCTCCAGATGACATCAATCACTTGCTACACTCATGACTAATTTAATCTCCTTCTTGCCATGCTCTCCCATCAGCCGAACACTGCATGACCTGTCAAGAGTCTCTGCCACGGTGTGACTGGGCGAGAGATGAAACAATTTGTCCAGCCAAACCTAGCTGGCTACCATCTGACTCAGGTGGTGGAATAGCTCATCCTGGCTTGGCGGAAGTTAATTTTATCAGGGCCTATAAGGAAGGTGTCTGATTAGCACGTTAGAAGTAAACGTGAATTCAGAACTTACTCTTAAGTCAGGCACTGTTTCCAACACTATGTATTTCACATGCACTATCTCTTTTAATCCTGACATCAACACCATGGGGCAGGGGCTGCTGGCAGGCGGAATTTACAAGCAGGAAGCTGAGGGCCACAGAGAGTGAGTCCCCTGCCCCAGGTCACACAGATGATTAGCAAGGGAGCCGGGGCCTGCACCCAGGGGGGGTGAAGCTGAAATAGGGGCCTGCGCAACCCCTTGCTCCATTTTATTACACTTAATGCAGCTCATTTCTGGACTGGAAAGAAAGTAAATAGCATTTCTATGAAACTCTCAGTATGTCAGATACTTTTTTAGTTTACATTGACTTTTTCCTTCTGTCAGTCTGAATGTATTGGCTTTTCCTCCATGTTTATGTCTTCTAATCTGATTTAAAGGAGTAGCTGCCCTATCCCTTTAAACTCTGTGATTGCTGTTCCGCCGTTCTGGACTTTAAGCCCACACGCAAGGCTGAGATAGCCCACCTTTGCTTGTCCTTCCAACTCTGGGCCCAAAGGTCCCCCTAGGGTGGTGAGCCCTGAGCTTTATATGACTGAGGGTGGGTGTGGGGTGTGGGGCAGAAGATCTTTAGCAAACAGAATGCAAAACAAAAAGTACAAAATTAGGTCCAAAATGAATATTTATTTAAGGTGAGTAATCACCACACATTCCAGATTCTTAAAAAGCTGGAAAATACTACAAATTTTAAGAAACCCCCAAATACACACACACACACACACACACACACACACACACACACACACACTATTTTAGTGGTCAACTGATTGGCAACTTAAAAATACCTTGCCCTCCCTACATTTTTAGTTGCCTAATAGTTGATTATCTCTTCATATAACTGTAATTTGGTGATACAATTGTTAACAGAGTAGAAAGCTGAGCCTGTCTTTTCTGTACCATAGTTGATCACAACAACGCTTTTTAAAAAATGATCCATCATTTTTATCTAAATTTGTATTTGTGTGTGTGTGTACAAATGAATTTGATGATTAGCAAAGAGGATACACTTCAGACATGTTCAAATCAAGATTTTGTAATTTCACGCTTTATTGAACATTCTGAAATATCTTTATAAATGGCAGTAAAAATGGAATCTTTTTACCTTCATCAAATGTGTCACTGCATCAGAAAAGGAGGGAAATGTATGTATTTGTGGTTGGATATGTTGCCTTGTGGGATGCATTCCTGACTGGAAAGAACTTTCATCTGGGCAGACCTGGGTGAGGCCAGAAGTTGTCCTTCCAATGATATACATTTGGTCATTGAAAGACTTCCCCAGTATCTGCTTCTGGCTAACTCTCCCCTGTTAGCACAGCGCCAGGTATCGCAGGACACTGTATGGTAATGTGACCTCTGGTTCTGACCTTCATTTTTCAGATCAGGGTTAAGTCAGCACAGCTGGGTAGTAGGACTATTCCAGAAAGCTATTCCTGCACCTAGAGAACCACTAATAATACAAAATAACTGAGGACCCCACAAATATATCCCAGTAAACCCGAAACTGAATGTATCCTCAAATCAGCTTCCCTTAGCCAGGTCCCCAAACTGCGTGAATCCCCAGGAGTGGCCATGTGGGAGAGAGAAAGGCAGAGGGACAGAAGCCCAGAGGCAGATGCCCACCTTCAGTCTTTACACACACCGTGGACTAAGCTCCAGGTGTGTGGGGCCCAGAATTCCCTCCCCAAACGGCTTTGAACCTGCCTCCTGGGCTGCTGACCTGCTGGACTATGCTTACTCAGGCTCAAGTGATAGCCAAGCGAAGTCAGGGCTAGAAAGAAGAGGGGGCAGCCAGCACCTGGCAGCTGGCTTAGCCCACACTGCTAGGGTCCAAGGAGTCAGATTATTCTCAATTTGCACAAGGCCTTCCTATTTATTATGTGGACGTAATTGTCTCGAGGGAAGGATAGGACATATTTTATTTAACAGTTTGTTAGCAAGACTTCTGACTTAGATGTTCCACAATGAATGAGCAATGCTTGTATTATCAGAACGAATAAGGAAAAAATTATTCAATGTTATCATGAGCAAACAAAACTTTAAAAGCCAAACCTGGACATCTAGTTTAGGAATTCTGTTTGGTGTGTCGAGAAAGTGAACCAGGACACCTGTCTGCTAAAAATCTTCAGCCTTTGGGAAAAAGAGTTGAAGGGACTTCAGGGTTCCCAAGCTTCCCAAGCCTGTAGGACAGAGAAGACACAGCCAATGCTGCCCCAGCTTCTGGAGAATGTGCCCAGGATAGCAGGACCCAGACCCTGGGGACTGAACGGGCAGAAGCGCGGATCGCGGTTCACCATGTAGGTGTGTAGCCACCGTGGCTGAGACTGACAGACATGTGCCCCGAGTGCCACTCCTGAGGAATGGCGCAAACCACGGAGACCTCGCAGAGTCCTATCCCCCCTTCAGTTCGTGGGGTCAGGCACTCCATCTGCTTAGGGTTACGTGGCCAGAATCTGCAATATTACTAAAAAAAAATTCTTGCATGAAAGATAACGATTCTCTTTGGGAAGATAAGCCGCAGTAACATGAAGCAGAATGGTCAGTTTTTATTACACAGCTATTTAAGCTTTCTAAGCATGATGATTTGTATTGCATAACCCTTCCAGAACGATCGATGTAATTGGGACACATTATTAAAAATATAATCGTGTAAACAAGCACATACCTTCTCACCATCCTCCACCTGTGGTCAAGTCCCTGCCGCTGGTCCCCTGGTAATCGAACCCTGATTCTGAGCCTACACAGGCTTGGGCAGAGGGATTTAAGAGTCCACGGTTTTACACTCGAAGAGGTTGACCTGCACATCTGGCTTTAGGGCGATTGAGACAGCAATCCTGGCTGGTGATGGGAACTTCCACGTTTGGGCTTCTCTCTCCCTTACTTGCTATCTCGTATCCTACTTACTGGACCCAACTTCACAGTCCCCATCCTCTGCTAAAAAGAGCTACCGGGCTTGGCGTGTGGTTCAGCTGTCTGATCCACATGGTTTTCTGCCCCACGTGGCTCAGGAAAAGCTGGGAGGGAGAGACCAGAGCCCCACGAAGGCCCCTCAGTATGACTCCCTCCTAATGATCCTTCTCCAATCAGAAGGCAGTGATTTTCCTCCGCTTCATTATTTTCCTGCCTAGATTTCTGCCTCTTGATGCTGAGTTTTCCCTCCTATTAACTAGCAACTAGGAAGTTATACTCCCAGTACTTTGTCCAAATCTTGTAGTTTTAGAGCCTGACCTTTGACTGACCTTCGGACACAAGTGGTTTCATAAAGGGGCAATGCCTGCTTTTTCTAAATGTATTAAAAGACATTAAATGAGATTCTACTTCTTTCTGGGATTCCCCCTGGAGAAGATAAAGCACACACGATACAGTTACCTTTTATTCAGCTGGTGGGGTGCCTTTTTGCACTGTCTAGATGTCAGATTCCACGTAGTGGCCTGGATACCTGGTATTCAGAAACCAGGCAAAAAATCCACATTTCAAACTGATGCTAAACACAAGTTGGACTCATTCCCTCTCCTAGGACAGGGATAGTACTTGATAGACACACCGGGCACAATGCAAATGGATTCAGTTAACAGTTATTGAGCACCTGCTGTGTGCAGGACACTGTGTGGCGTGCTGTGCTGAGTACAGTGTGAGTCAACAAGTTTTACATGGACATCTAGAGACTTTTAAAAAACTCTCAAAGAAAATAAGCACAATTTAAGCAGACAGGTGATGGAGTAAACATCCCAGAAACTCAGAAGAGTGTTTGGCAATGCGTGCTCAGGCTGTGGATGGCAAAGGGAATCCATGATTCAAATTTTCTTTCTCGCGTTTTCTCTTCTTCTAAGGTTTCTTTTCCCAGCTCCGATAACAAGTCGCCCAAGCCTGTCAGCGGCTCCTCAGGCCCCCGCTGAGGGCACACCGTTTTTCGTGGTCTGGAGTCTTTATTCACATTCATAGACAGATTTGCAGCTTGCAAATATCTTATGTGTTTAGGTTTATAGTAAAGCTTTCAGGGAAATGCAGTTTGTCCTTAAAAGTCACGAAACACCAATAATGTTATGGTAGACTGTTTCTGGGAAATATACAAGCCACACTTGTCCTTAAAGCAAGGCTTTGCCATTCCTTTATTAGAACAAGTAAATTTAAACATTACCAGGACATTTTGAGCAATGCTATGGAAGGACTGTGGGACTGGTCTGTGAGAGACTAGAGTCTGGTTTAAATCCTGCCCCTTGATAGCATTGTGAGTCTGGGTGGGTCATCCAAGTGCTCGGCTTCTCCATTCGTGAGACTAGGGATTACATGTAATTGCCACACTATCAAAGCGTCGATGTGAAGACCCACGTACTAACACAGGCACCGTTCAGATGGAAGGCATCCCTGTTATAACAAGGTGTGAAGTACACTCCTGGGTGTAGCTCCTTGTTTTTTTTTTTCTCACTAGTTGTTAATATCCATGAATGTTGCACTTCTAATTTTCTTCAGGACCTTTATAGAATGTTTCCTTCCTAATTACTTTTTCTAGCTTAGGATAAAACATGGAAGACTCCCACAGAGATGTGCACCCTGATGTCAGTTTGAGAACAGAAACCCTCCAGGGCTGTCTCCCTCACCCAGCCTTGCTCCCTTTTTCTAGTGAGCGCAGGGCCGCCTGGTCCCAACTGGAGCAAAGGCTTGCAGCATCCCTATGCTCTCAGCTCCTGTCTTCTCCCCTCTATCACCCCCCTTTTCAGAACAGAAGCAAAAAGGCGCAATTGCGGAATACAAAGTGAAGAGGCTAAATCTCTGCAGGTGTCCCCCACTCCCTGAATCATGGGTTTTTCTTGATCATTTAACTTTTGAAAGTGGTGGTCGAAAAGAACCTGGCAAGACTTACAGAGTGAAAGGCAGCTCCTAGACCACAGACTTCATCGGGATCGGTAAAGAGGCCCTTGCAGGACAAATGCTGGAAGGACAGTGGTCTGGCTTGTCTGGTCTCCTCAAGCAGATGGTAGTGGGAAGAGCTAGGGAAGAAAGAAAGTTGCCACTGCAGAACACACTGTGTGTGTGACAGTTCAGGAAGCACTACAGGAAAGTGCAGGTGGGAGACACATCCTCCATTCTTTAGCCTCATTGTTCTCTTTTAGGCCTGAGACACGAAGTGCAATTACAATGTCTGCTTGTCATCTAGAACGAGGCAAGCTGTGTATCTCATCCATTGGGGAACCTGAGCTTCTTTGAATGGAGGCATGAAATCCAACCATGGAGCACAAAGTATCTGTCGTTCTGGCAAGATCACGAGGGAGAGGGCCTAAGCTCTGAACAATTCTTTCATCTCAACCATAAATAAATCAAATAGGTGTGTGTGTGCACACGCCCTCCTTTTCCTTCATCTTCTAAGGAAAAATAGTGAAAAGAAGGAAATTTGGAACCGGAAAATATAGAAGAGTCTTGGCTAGTATTAGAGATTGAGTGCTTTTTGTTTTTCTCTATCCCTAACTCTCTATATAAGCCTGTAGATTCAAAAATCTATGTGCTGAATATGATAAAAATAAGGAACCAATCAAAGCCTTAATTCCATCGTTAGCTGGCCAATGCCTTGCACTTCGGTTAGGTCAACACCTTTTGACGAGGCATGCTGGGCTATTCTGTAAATGATTCGATGGAGTGGCCAGAAACCCCAAATTAAAGCCATATGGGAACTTACTGTGCATATTAAATTGTGTGTAGCAGTGTTAACAGCATCTTGATTTGTGGCTGCAAGTAATAAATGAATTATATTAATTTTGTAGCTGCAAGCTAATTTCTCCAGAATTACTTTTTAATAACCAAGCATCATGTTCACTAGTAAGATTTAAATACATTTAGGAACAAATTTGTAGACTTTTAAGTAATGCTAGATTATCATTTTGAAAGCTTACGAGTTCGTTTGCTATTTCCCCTAACACCACGCTTTGGAGAGAAAGCAGTTTTGCTCAGATGGGTGCGTCATTACTTGGTAGCAGTCACCAAGCCAGCATGGCCAGGTGGGGGCTGAATTGCTGAAAATATTTCCCCCTATTTTATAGGTGATTTGTCTTTATCAGACAACTGATCATTTCCTCTCCGCTGCTGGAATGAAACTCACCATGCTTCCGTGTTGGCACAAAACTTTGAAAATTGTGGTTGCTTGTCTTCAGTGTGGCTGTTTAGTTCAGCGGCTGAGAGTGTGGGTTCCAGAGGTGAACTCCCTTGGACTGAATTTTCATTCCTCTACTTATCAGCTGTGTGACCCTGGGCTAGTGTTAGTGCCTCTGCTTCCCGAGGGAGTTGATAACAGTATGCACCCCAAGTGTTTGGGGGGATTCAGTGAGAAAGCACTCATGCAGTGCAGAGTTGAGGCCTGCCTTGAGGTCTGCGTGTAATTTCTGGGGGAGCATGAGGCTCATGGGGAGATGGTGAGGCTGCTGGTCAGGCTAACCAGGGTGGACTCCAAGATCTACTCTTTATTGCTCTTGGGCAATAAATGAGCTTGGACAAGCTATTTCACTTCTCGATCTTCCATTTTTGTCTGTAAAATGGAATTCTCCTACTAAACCCATCTCCCTGCACCACTGGGAGGGACTCTTGAGGTGACCTGTGCAGTGTAGCATAGCGCTGGGCATGGAATACTTTCAATAAATGTTCATGAACAGCCATTTCCTTTCTCTTCCGTGGGAGGTGGCATCATTTCGATTATTTGGGGGTGATGGAGTGGGGACTGCCACTAAGTCAAATGGCCTATTTCCCCTTAGGATTCTTAGGGTCCACGTCAAAGGGGACTTCTGACTGTAGGAAATAGTGGTATGGAAAACCTACACTCGCAAACAATATAAGAAATGTTTATATATGATTTTATAAATATATTATTTTCACTACAGGTTTTTCTTCCTGATTATAGTCGATATTGTATAATGTTAAAACTAGTTGGCCTTGCTGAATAAGCAATGAAAAAAGGAGATAGAAATATAAAAACTAGCTGATACTTAAAAATATTACCATGGGTAATCTGTATATGAGTAATTAGAATTACATCACCAAAAATATTCAACTCATTTACAGATAATAAGAATACTCATTATTTATTATTTACTGTGTACCAGACATGCTGAATGATTTACATGTGATATCTAAGTTAGTTGTTCCCTGTTCTCAAAGGGTAATATCTTTTTTCACTTCTGTATCCACCATACCTAATGCAGTGCCTGAATAATAATGTAGTACCAGATATTTATTGGATGATGGGGACTCTTTTGGCCTTGACTACTCAGGCCCTAGGAGAGCAGGGGCCGTACATGGACTGCTCACTACTGGGTCCACCCTCTCCTGGCACCTTTTGCAGCAGCTGGTACAGGCTGGCACTTCTGAACAGCATGTTACTTGAGTCAAGGACACATAGGCATCCTTGCTACACCAGAAACTCCACAAAATCAGGGAGCTTGTCTCTTCCTGCCTCACTGTATCCTCACCACCTAGAGCAGTGAAGGACTCATCAGAACAAAGACTCAATAAATGATGGTTGAATCAACTTCTTCATATTTCTTCCCCTGTTGAGACAGAAAACTGTGAAGGCTAAGACACACCATTTGGAGTTTCTACTGAAGGCGTGGAGCAGTCGCCAAAGGACTTGGCAGCTGGACTGAAGAACAGAGCTTAGAATCCACAGACTGTGGGGGGCGGGGCCTGTGACCATTTGGAAACACAAATGTATGTAGTTGATAGGGGAAGAGATAGTAGAAACAGAAAAAAAATCCTGGGGAAAGTATAAGACCTCAGAGAACGGTGGAGGGGGGAGGGGGGATTGATGGACAGCCGGTTTAAAGGCACTGCTCTTGCAGAGGTAAACAGACCTGGCCACATGCTGCAGGAAATGGGAAACGTGTGTAAAGGTGGGGCTCACTGTGCTCAGAATGAACTAAGACAGTCTCTTCTCTGGCAGATGGGACCCTCTGGGGAAGGCCAATGATGCCACGAGCAGAATGTAACTGTCAGGTGGGAGGCCAGGGCAGTGCAGAGATCACTGTGGTTCGGGACAACCCCTAAAGGGCACCAATGAAGGATGGGTGGGCTGCAGCAATGGTCTTGTTGAGTTTGTATGCAGTGCGTGCTGTTAGCTCACAGATGGAAGACGTGCTCTAGAATGTTTGCCACCCAAACTGTCATGAGGGATTTTAAAACAATTAAACGTTTATTGAGAACCTGTGATGTTTAAGGCAGAGTACTATAGTAGTCCACACAGCGTGTATGATGAGGTCTCATCTCTTGAGGATTCAGAGTCTAGGAGGGGAAATGTGGCAGAGATTGCTAAATGCCCAGCCAGTGCCTATTGACTCCTTCTTTCATGCTTCCAAAACATCATTTTATTCCAGGTGGCAATATGCTCTGATTAAAAAAAAAACACAAATTTGGATATAGTTTCCAGCTTCTCTTCAATCTATAGGTGGTCAGTGAGATTTAAGTAGAAATAATTGCATGGGGCTTCCATAAATATTTTCTAAAGGGGTTTGATCAGGTGGATGGGACACCCCTTTTCCATCCATTTTGTTCTTAATTGGGATGAGGATACAATGGCTAGAACTCCAGCAGCCATCTTGGGCCATGAGGTGATTTGAGAGTGGAAGCCCCACACTAAGGTTAATTGAGAATAGTCAAAGGGGCCTCTGTTCTCCCTGAACAGCCATACAAGTATTTTTCAAATATTTTTTTCTTTTCTTTTTGCTTCTTACTACCACTTTTTTATATCATTTTGCTGGGGTCACTTAGTAGAACATATATACATTCTAATCCTGATACAGGAGAAAGGACAAACATTTTTAAAGAAGCTCAGTATAAGAGTCACATGATTCAACTCAAAAGAAGAAATCCCTAATTAATTTGAAAGACAAGAATTACTGAAAGGGTTCAGAAGAGAGAAAAACCTTTCATCTTTCTTGCTGGAGGTGAGGGAATGAGGGAAGTATGATGTCAGGCAGAGAGCAAGGAGCTAAGGTATGGTGACCTTGAGCCTTTTGGGTGCTGTATACTATCTCAACTCGTTGGCAATAAGAGGTTAGTGGTGAGGCCGGGTTCTGTCAAAAACGTGACTCCAAGCCTTTCTGATCCGAAACTGTGTTCTCTGCTGCGCTGTTTCCTCCCCCTGTGGAGCACTACCTTAAAAAGTCAGGTTCTGCAATGCGTCTGTGATGTTGGCATATGAATGAACCAGTCATATGATTTATCAGGATTGCAGTCCCCAGGCAATGGGGGGGGGGGTGCTGCTGAGGAAAAGAAGTGACACCCACCCTTGGTAGGGGAAAGGGGGCCAGCTCCATGGTTCCCACACCAGGGGTCATCTGTGGGGTCCGAAGGATGATGAAGCCACAGGGCTCAGACCCCCACACACCACAGTACCCCAGATCCCATCAATCCGCTGAAGGAGGGAGCACACGAGGGATTTGTGCATCCAACTTGGGAAGAAATTTCCTAATCTGTGCCTGCAAACCTGACTCTTTTGCTTGCATTCCTTGTGAACAAAGCTCGGAGATGAGACACTCCTTCTGAACAGTTGCTTTTCCCCCATTCAGCCAGCTGCTTTTCCTCTTAGCTCTCCCATCCTGCCAGAAGGGCGCCTGGAGAAGGCAGCTCCTGTTGCCGTCTCTGGTTCCAGCATGATTCTGTGACCCCAGGAAGTCTGTGTGGATTTCAAAGGCTGTTTGGACCAACGAGACGGGGAGCAGGCGCGATGCTGTTCTGAGCCGGGCAGCGGGTCACCTTGAAGCAAGGGGTGGGGAGACCGCATCTATTCTGCTAGTGACTTTACAGAATGGCCTTAACATTTTTTTAAAAGTCATATTCTCCCAGTTCGACATGCGTCCTTACTTTCTTGCCCTTTGCTCAGACGGGATGAGCAGTGATCCAACTCTCAGTATCTGAGAGGCCTTAAAGAGGCCCAGCATTCCTGGCCACAGTACCCAAAGAGGGCAGGCAGGTTTTGTGCGCGTCTGCAGGAAAGCAGTTACTCCATTGTCGCGACAGCTAGGGGACAGAGGGCTCTCTACCTTAGGCAAACTCCTCTTTATCCTTGGAGGGCACACTTCCTTCTCTTTCCCCAACCCCTTTGCTCCTGCCCTCATGAGATTTGACTGAAGAGGTGCTCACACAGCCGCTTAGAAGGGCTCGTTCAGGACCCAAAGCATCCTTTCCCAGCCCCTGCTCAGTACCTTCGCTACTTGGAGCGCGGTTGCCGTGCGCGCCCAAGGCCCCAGCGCTACAATGGGGATGGGAGAGCTGAAAGGCCGCTGCCCCCCTGGAGAATGGGGCGCAGGACTCCAGGCCTCGGTTCAAGAAGTCCCGCAAGCCGTGGGAAGGGCAGGACAGGGGCAGCTCTTAACGGAATTTTCAGCCGTCTCCTTGATCCCCATTGCGGCAGACGCGGCGGGTGAAGAGGTGAACCCCCTGTCCCTCCTCTCTGGGCCCGGCGCCAAGAGGTCTGCCTCTCCTGGGTTCAGAGACGGGTCTCTAGGGCCAGCCGCGTCTGGCTCGCAGGCCATGCACCCCCTTCCTGGTCCGGGTAGGTCAGTGCGTTCACCAGGCGCGGACCCGGGCCCCCAGGGCGCCCACTGTGGGCGGGACACGGGCAGTGCAGCCTGTGTCTCTGTGCCCCTGTGACAACTGCGGGGCGGGGTTGGGGGGGGCGGTCAGCCACCTCCTTCCCCTCCAGGAGTCACCTCCGAGGCACCCGAGCCATCCTTTCTCGGGCCTGAGCCCCTGAGCCACAGCAGCAGTGGCCGATGGCTCCGGACGCACTATGTGGACAGCGGTAGCCCGGCCATGGTGCGCGGACCCCCTGCCCAGGCCCGCCGGGCGGGCTCCCTCCCGTCATCGCTGGACCCATTTCTGCGGCCCTCCCAGGCCTTCGCAGCTGTTCCCCCCTCTGCCCCCTGAAAGGCAAAACAGCACCAGAGGGTATCTGGAGCGAGGTCACTGCCACCTTGCTGTTTATTCTAGAAGAGGCGCAGTTCTGCTTAAGAGGGTGAGCTCCCCGGGCACTATTCAAGTAGGTTTTTGGTGGCCTTTTGTCAGGAAACTTATAATCACACAGAATTTAGCCTGTAATCGGCCAGACTTATTTAAAGGGCACAGAGTCAAACCTTCCATTTTTAACAGCCACTCTGGTGTTTGCTGGAAATTTGCCACCGAATTTCGGCTCCAGCTGAAGGTTACCAGGATTTATCATTGTTTCCCCAGGATATTTAACCCTCATGGGCTCCTCTTCCTTCATTTAAGATACTTAAAAAAAATAAAAATCTCGTAAGTGCTTTGGCCATTTTGTTTAAGAAATGTGTTTTACCTTGTGCGGTTTTGAAATCCAGAAATATTTCTGAAATAGGGAGGAGGGAGTTTTGGAGACAGAAAGCAGCTGTGTACCAGGAAACAGTATCATGAAGAAATATCACAGCTAATAGATACCTTTTACAAGTGTAAATATCTATGTTTAATTGCTTTAAAAATGTGGGGTGGAAAAGCACAATTATACATTGTGATAGCAAATCTGTACAGAAAATTTCCAAACAATACAAAACAAGGGCTGAAAATGTTTTTTTTTTTATGATTGAAATACTTTTCCCAAAATTATGACCCCCACCTACCCAAATATGTTGCCCCATCTGCAAATACCTGAAGAGGAATTGTTACCAATTGAATGCATTTAGATTTCTCCTTCATAAAAAGAAATTTTTTTTATCTTGTTGCACATTTTCAAATGCACCTTCCAATATCATTGGCAGCTCGGTGTTGTTTTCAATATGTTAAATTTCCAGTTTTTCAGAGATACATAATATATAATTCCTAATCATTTTAAACACATCATTTTATTCATCTTATTTTAATAACATGCATTTTTATAATTACTGTACAACTGAAATAGACATTGAGTTATGCTGGGTGCATGTCTTATTCAACAGTATATTCTGAGACACCTCGTTCAAACAAATTGTGAATTTAGAAGAAAAACAAAAAAAAAACAAAAAAGGGATCTTCCTGTAGAAACAGAATCACAGTGCTTTACAGACAAAAGGAAAGGAAAAGAAGTTCTTATAAGAAAAGAGGTTTATTGTTACATAGAAAATTCCCACAATAGTTGAAACACACTTCAGAAACTAGTAAACACCTTAGATAGAGTTGTGCCAATTACTCAGCCCACAAGCATCTGCTTTGTCTTAATTAGATGGGGGGAGGTGAATGACCACTGTTTATTTTCATTTTCCTCATTAATTATGAAAAACTGCATTTAATTCATCTTGCATGGTGAGAGATTGGCTGCGCAGATGTAAGTCGTAAGGGAAGTGGCTGTCGGTGGGCAACCTGAACATGGCACCCTGCCCAAGGGGACCCCTGGGTGGCACTGCACAGTAATGCATGCCGTAATTGTAATTTTTGCCATAGTCCAAGGTTTCTTCTTGCTTCAGAGAAAATATCCCATTATAGTTAATTGGGGGAGGACTTAAGGGACCTTCAAACTGAGGGCTGGCACACTCAGGGGAAGCGCTTTCATAGAAGGATTCATATGCACTGCAATAATTATAGGGTTTCATGGACTTGGAATTATCAAGAGTTCCATGCCCTGGGGGGGTGGTGAGCTCGGGGCTGTGGTAGGGTGGGTAGAAAGTGGAGTAGGGTGAGCGGGTGTGATGTGCTGCCTCCCCACCCTGCCCCATCAGGAAGCTCCTGGCGTTGAGCTGCAAGCAGCCTGCCACCAAGTTTGTAGTTGGCTGGGAAAGACCTTTGCATAAGTTTTGGACGAACGTGAGCAGGTCAGGTCTCTTGCCGATTCTTAGAATTTCCGAAAGTGCCCAAATGTAGTTTTTGGCCAGTCGTAAAGTTTCTATTTTGGACAGTTTTTGGGTTTTAGAATAACAGGGGACCACTTTTCTTAAA
This sequence comes from Macrotus californicus, assembly GCA_007922815.1. Taxonomy (NCBI): domain Eukaryota; kingdom Metazoa; phylum Chordata; class Mammalia; order Chiroptera; family Phyllostomidae; genus Macrotus; species Macrotus californicus. The sequence continues at coordinate 24,462 of VMDR010002595.1, forward strand.
TTGTCCAGAGCGTCGTTGAGGCCGTGCATCCGGTTTCTCTCCCGCGCATTAGCTTCCTGTCTCCTGAACTTGACCCTCTCGAGTCGCAGCTTGGTCGTCTTTTTTTTTCTAAGACCCCTCCTTCTGGGCAAGCCGTTTTCATCTTCCTCTTCCCTGTCTTCCTCCTCTTCCTCTTTCTCAGTTTCTTCTCCAGGGGCTCTTTTGATGCTCTTTCCTCGAAGGACAATCTGTTTGGAAAAGCTTTCTGGTTTCTTAATTTGCTTCTGGTCCTCGCATTCTCTAGAAAACTTTCTGCACATCTGGGATTCTGGCATTACAACAGACTCATCAAACGGTAGTGTTAACATGGTTCTCTAATCTTAAATTACCTGAAAAATGCCAATATTTAAAGTGTTTTCATTTTTCAAGTTTATACACTTCAAACATATTGAATGACTTAATCATAAAAATGCAAAACCACGTGAAAAGAAACTGATTCCAGGACTCATTTTTTTTTACATTAAATATAATTTTTGAGTTTGGGCAGACTAGTAATTATGGCAAACATTGACACATGCAATAGGATCAATTTACACAAGCAGATTATCAAAAGAAAATAAAACATGAGGCATTTATAGTAATACCACCACCATCTCTATTTCTCTTTGATTTTTTTACTGGTTTTTAAATATACAAAAAAGAGCATGGAATTTTAGCAAATGCAAAACATGATACAGCAATATAGAATTTCATTAGTTCTAATTCCCCTGAGTAGAAAATGACAGGAGGCACCAGTTTTTAAAATAAAAAGTGCTCTCTCTCCATTAGCTGACAAATTTGTGGGTTTTTAAAAAAGCCTTAACTTTATTTGCTGTATTATGTAACTGTGGATTCAGATAAGTGGCTTTTGCAAACATACAATTAAATATAATAATCAGAGTCAATTTTAAAACTGATTTCTTTTGGATCAGTAAAGAAAAATGTAAAAGAACACTATTTCCCAGCCTTCACACAAAAAAGGGGGTGGGGAAGGATTAAGCTAATTTGGAATAAACTCCATAAATAAATTTAAAAAATAAAAATCACTGGCATTGTTTCAAATCAAAGAAAATGTTGCGACTGCTTTTCCATTCCCATTTTCTCTACATGTAATTGTCTGTTTACTGCTGTTCAAATTATCCTGGACAAAAAACAGTCTCGGAGTGTTTTTGTTCTACGAGCCACAGAAGTCTCCCTCTAGCTAATATCTGACAGGAACGGTCCAAGGATTCTGACTGCAATTGTGCACGTGTGTCCAGAATCCCGAATGAAAGGGGAAAATAATTTGTGTTTCAAATGCAATTTTGGCTTTCGTTTGGTGAAGCAGCAAGTATTTTCATCTAAAGTCCTCAAACAAATAAGCAGGTTAAAACAGAGATTTTCCCATTTAACAATCTCCACACACACACACACACACACACACACACACACACACAAACTCTTAGTAATGTCCACATACTTGCAGTGTTACATAGTAGCAGTGAAAGTATGTGATAATTGCACCATAAGAATGAAATATAATAAGAAGTTATAGATGGCAAAGAGCATATAAATATTATAAGACAGTGACACTGTATCTTTAAATACTTGCATGCAAAGCCAGCATCAATTGAAGTATATCTTTATTTATATTACCTTAGGTTTTAATTTCATTCAATAATCAGTTCTCATTTTGGATCTTCCAAATCTTTTCAGGCTGAGTGTCGCATCGTCTCCTGGAGTCTCTAGATCTGTGTGTATCTGCACTATCTCATTGATCTCTAAAAAGTGACATTGATGCCAACTGCCAGAGCTGGTACCCATGCCATCTGCTAGTGACGTCACAGGGCAGAGAGAACCATGTGATCCTCTCTCTTGGGACCTTCATTCTGCACTGATCATCTGGCATCCCTGTAAGTGGGTACCAGCATTCATGCATCAACACAGAAGGTTAGACTGATAGGAAAAAAATCTGCACCAGCATTTCACGTACAGTAGGTGCGTTTCTCCTCGAGCTGCTCCGGCTTCACGGGCAATCTGTAGGAAGGGCTGCGTTCGTGTTCAGTTTTGCCCTGCCAACGGTGCAACTGTTAGGTAGTCATTAATATTCCATTCATTTACAAGGTGGGCTTTTGTGTGAGCGAGAGGCTTTTTTTTTTTTTTGTCATTGTTGTTGATGTTTTGTGAAGATCACCATCCCATTTGTGCACCTGGGCACCCAGGGAAAGAAAGCCGTGAAAAAGAGCTGAAATCAGGAAAATGGTCTTGAGATGCTTAACCAAACTAAGATTTGTGTAAGCAAACAGGGATCAACAGAGGTCTCCTTATTTCCTTGTTTTGTTTCATGACATGTAACTTACCGGTGTGTGTCTGTGTGTTCCCTTACTAACGTGTAAGACTTCTGTGCTTCTTAGGAATTTGGAATAAAAGAATAGTTTCTCCGTCTGGGGTCTGTGAAAGGCATCCTCAGGTGCTGCCCTTTCTACACTTGCTGGTACCTTTCAACAACTTTTTGGAGAGATTATCTATGTCTGTGCACAAAATGCAGAAAGGGTTGCCAGTCCACCGTGAGCAATCCCAGACTGCCTCCGTATGTCCAGTCCACTGTGAGCAATCCCAAACTGCCTCCGTATGTCCTCTTCCCAAAGCCACAACTTCACTCTTTATTGTCCCCGATCTCTTTCCAGAGTCACTTGCTCATTCCTTCTCACTTCATTTCAGACACAATAAAGATAAAAATTATCACTTAGGTTTTTTTTCTTTCTTCCCCTGGCATTCTGCTGTGTATTTTAATCAAAATGAGCTTTCCTGATTTTTTTTTTGAGCTTCCAGATTTTTTCTTTCTCTTCAAGTTTTTCTTACATTTTTCTCCCTCTAAACCAATACCAATTTAAATATCTTGTCATTCTTATATTAGTGTCCAATTGTTTTTCCCTGTCAGATTTATTTCATATTTATCTGTCTTCCTCATGCCCCCCTTTTGGGTTTCTTAACAAAAGCAGGGTAGAAACAGTTAAGCAAAGCTGGCAAAGCTTTATAAATAAATTGAACTGTGAAGCCAGAAGCAAACTCCACCTTCCTCTCTTTTTCTCTATTCCCTACCCACCCCCCCACCCAAAAGGGACATTTTATTTCAGGATTGCCTGTCAGTAAAGTAAAAAGGGTTCTTTAAAAAAATAAAAGTTTGAAAATAGACCGACACCACCTTTGTTGTTTGACAGGAGCATAATCTCCTTCTACAACGTGAGACAGTATGCTTTTGGTATTAAAGTAATCCCTGGCAGAGCTGTGGCTGTGGGGTCTGGGTTAGCACTCTCCTTATCAAGCCCAGTTTTGAAAGGCTGTGAATTCTGCCGCTTTAATGCACTTTGGTTCCAAATTGGCATCGGGGTCCTCAAACTAAATTCAGTTTTGTTCCTCATATCCCACTCATTTCTGCCCCCCTTCCCCGCAGTTCCTCAACTTTTGTCTGGACAGTTCTAGAAAAGATGGAGAAGTTGGCGAAGGGGAGAACTGTGCTAGGTAAAGGAGGAAAATTTTATTCTCTCGATGGTCCAATAAAAAAGAAAAACCATGCAAATTTAAAATAAAAGACCATAAATTCATAACATAAAATAAGGAAGATTGGCCTAGTTCATGCTTTTTAAAAATTGGACATACCAAGGCTTTCAAAATGTGTCGCTTAAGGGAGTATTACTGGTAATGGGTACGTTGAGTCTATTTCATATAGCTTTTGACTTAAAAAGTACACACGCTTTTAAACTCTCTGTTAGCACAGAAAATTTGTAGGAAGACCAAATGCAGAATTCTGTTTGTTCTCATGAATGGTTTAATTTTTAAATGCAGAGGAACATAAGTATCAGCGTCACAAGCCACAAAGCAGCCAGCCCTGTCATGAATGTTGCACATTGCATCATATTCTAAACTTGCAAAGTCTCCAGAAGCTGCCTCGTATGACAGGCACCAAGAACAGGAAAATAAAAACCCAAGAAATAAGATAACATGACATGTCAGTAGAAAATTATCACCAATGTGGCTGATCGCAAGCATGGATTTTGTATTTTATCTTTGCAATGCGCAAATGAGAAACAGTTTTTGATGAAAACATTTGGGGCTGTTCTATTTCTGCCTCTGAACATGAAATAAAATCCTTTGGTGCTGGTGGTAATGTGGTGGGGATGGGGGTGGGTGCAGATAGACTCTCTGCTGAGGTTTTCTGAATATTAATCTATTTTTTGAATGTCTTAGAGGGTTTCCCCCCCACAAAAAAGGAGGAAAACAAAAAGTTGTTATGTCAAGGTTTAGCGAGGATTCAGTATGTTTGTACAATAATCTTTCAAAAGAAATTTCTTTATGCATTTTCTACGATAGTTCCAGATATGCAAATGCCTGTGCTGTTAATATGCATTCATCACATACACCAAACTGCTGTTCCACTCTCTGCTAAGAAAGCATGTTAACACCAATACTCCAAATAGAAACACGTTCTGAATTATAGACAAATACTCAGAGTACGGGGAGTGTGTTATCATCATTTCTATGTTTTCTTGTTTTACAGCAATCACTGCGTATCAGAGTTTACCTCTATACTCAGTTTGATATTAATCTAACAGATACGATCTTTGCTTCTGGGGCCATGACAATTTATAGTAGTTTTTTCTTTTTAAGTTCCCTGTGTCTGTCTGCCTCTCTCTTGCTTTCACTGGGTAAATATATGTGTGTGTGTGTGTGTGTATTATGAAATATATATATATTTCATTTATAGAAATGACCCACTGAACATTTGAATACAATTTGACTTCTTTACAAGGCAGGTGAAGCCAAAAGTCTGAATTAAGATTTAAATGTTGTTATTTTGGGGTCATCCTGTTGGTACCTGTGTCTTAGCAAATGAGGATTCTATGGACTTCCTTTTTCACAACCACCTCATAATTTAAGAGGAACCTGACAGGCATTATTTCTAGCTTTGCAAGGGTATAAACGAGGTAAGTCAACAGAATGTAGATAGACCCCAGGCAGGGTCAGGCAGCAAAACCTCAAGACCACAGATTTTTCCCTAGAATTAGGATATCTCCTGAGAGAGATTTTGTACAACTTTTCTATCGCCTCACCACCCCCCACCCCTTCCCTTTTTTAAGCGCTTAGACAAATGCTTCAGGACAGCAGGGGAGCCGTGTGCCAGCCCAGTGTTAATCCCTGGAGTTTTAACTCTGTGATCTCCATTGGTTTGAAAGTTTTATGGTGGTGGCAAACCTCCCACTTTGGAAAACAGCCTGTGGGATTTGACTAAAAGTATTTAAATGATAAGGCAAAACACAGAACAATCTTATTCCTCTTGAAGCCTTAGAGGGCTTCAAATATAATTTAAACATAGACGTCTAAATGTTTTGTGTATATATAGATCTATATGTATATCTACGTTTACACACAAGGATTACTTAGACTAAAGAGACAATCTGGAAATAATTTGAGGGCAACGTTTGGATTGCTTTTTTACATTGACTTGAGAGTGAAGACTAGACTGAATTGTACTATTATGATGCAATAAATTATATTGTGGTTTATGCAGCTCACAAAACACTGCAGCATCTAGCCTTCTAGTTCAGCCTTTACACAAAGCAGCACACCAGCCCTTTCCCGAAATACGTTTGTATTTTATTCACTAAACTGCATGTATTAAATGCACTTTTCAATTTGTTACTAAATAAAGTCATCTAAAACCTGCCAGTTAAAATTTCTACCAGTGTGAGAAAACCAGCGTTATTGGACCAGCTTACTATAATTCCGACCATTCCGACCATTGGTAAAAAAAAAAAAAGAATACTTTACTAACTTCTGTGATCTTGCTGTGAGCAAATGTATAGTTTTCTTTAGGCTTACAAATATTAAGAATTATTTATTATCTCTGATTAATACTTTTTATGATACTGAATGAGAAATTATTATCATATTCTAATCATATGTATTGTAATGGTTATTTTTTTAAATTTTATTGAATTTATTGGGGTGACATAGGTTAGTAAAATTATATAGGTTTCAAGTGTACAGTTCTATAACACATCATCTGTATATTGTATTGTGTTCACTATCCAAAGTCAAGTCTACATTAGTCACCATTTGTCCCCCTTTATCCTCTTCTACCTCCCCCGCTACCCCCTTCCCTCTGTTGTCTGGGTCTTTGAGTATTTTTTAATAATCCCATCAACTATTTCACTAAGGTTCCCAAACCCCACACCATCTGACAGCTGCTAGTCTGTTCTCTGTATCTATGAGTCTGTTTGTATTTTGTTTATTAGTTTGTTTTGTTCATTGGATGCCACATATGAATGAGGTCATATGGCACTTATCTTTCTCTGACTGGCTTATTTCACTTAGCATAATACTCTCCAGGTCTATTCATGCTGTCACAAAAGGTAAGATTTCTTTTTTAGTGCTGAGTAGTATTCCATTGTGTAAATGTACCATAGTTGATCTACTGACGGGCACTTAGGTTGCTTCCAAATCTTGGCTATTGTAAACAACACTGCAATGAACATAGGGGTGCATATATTGTTTTTACTTAGTGTTTCAGGTTTCTTCATATATATATACAGAAATGAAATTGCTGGGTCATAAGGCAGTTCCATTTTTAATTTTTTGACATACTTCCATACTGCTTTCCACAGTGGCTGCACCAATTTGCATTCCCACCAACAGTGCATGAGGGTTCCCTTTTCTTCACATCCTTGCCAACACTTGTTGTTTGTTGATTTATTGATGATAGGAATTCTCACAGGTATGAGGTGATATTTCATTGTGTTTTTAATTTGCATCTCTCTGATGATTAGTGATGTTGAGCATCTTTTCATATGTCTATTGGCCATCTTTATGTCCTCTTTGGAGAAGTGTTTATTCAGGTCCTTTGCCCCTTTTTAAATTGGATTGTTTGTTTTTTGGTGTTGAGTTTTGTTAAGTACTTTATAAATTTTGGAAATTAATCTCTTATCAGATGTATTATTGGCGAATATGTTTTCTTATTCACTGGGTTATCTTTTCATTTTGTTGATGGTTTTCTTTGCTGTGCAAAACTTTTTAGTTTGATGTGGTTCCATTTGTTTATTTTTTTCTGTGTTTCGCTTGCCTGAGGGGATAGATCAGAAGAAAATATTGCTATGAGAAATGTTCAAAATTTTCCTGCTTATGTTTTCTTCTAGGATTTTTATGGTTTTGAGTCTAACATTTAGGTCTTTAGTCCATTTTTGTTTTATTCTTGTGTATAGTAGAAGAAGAGGGTATAGTTTCATTTTTTTTGCACATATCTGTCCAATTTTCCCAACACCATTTATTGAATAGACTGTCTTTACCCCATTGTATGTTTTTGCCTCCTTTGTCAAATATTAATTGACCATGAAGGTGTGGGTACCATGCTGTTTTGATTACTTTGAACTGTAGTATAGTTTGATATCAGATAGCATGACTCCTCTAACTTTTTCTTCTTTCTCAAGATTGCTATGGCTATTCAGGTTCTTTTGTGGTTCCATATAAATTTTTGGAGTACTTGTTCTAGTTCTGTGAAATACTGGTATTTTGATAGGAATTGTGTTAAATCTATAGATTGCTTTGGGTAGAAATTTTATAGACATTTTAATGATGTTCATTCTTCTTATTCATGAACATAGTATATGAAGTCTGTCCAGAAAAAGTCTAACCATTGCTAATCTAATGAGAACAGTTTGTGCAATATCGATGTAACCTGGAAGCTGAGGAGAGTGGCCTGGAACACACATATGTGAACAATGATGACTTCACTGTACTAGTCGATGGGAGTGGTAGACACCATTGAGTGAGCATGTGTACTGTGTGGCTGTTGCATTCAAAATGACTGAGCAATAGCACAATGAATCTGCATCAAATTTTGCGTTAAACTTGAACATTTCTCCATGGAAGCTATTCAGATGATTCAGAAGGCCACAGCTATGGGCAACTGGTGTTTGGCAGCTTCATCATAACAATGCACCTACTCATGCATCACATCTTGTGCAGTTTTTTGTGAAACATCAAATCGCCCAGATGACTCAGTGCCCTACAGCCCAGATTTGGTGCGCTGTGACTTCTGCCTTTTCTCAAAACCAAAATCATGTTTCAGAGGGAAGAGATTTCAGACTGTTGATGAGATTCAGGAAAATATGACAGTGTGAGGTCCCAAGGCACCTACTTTGAAGGGGACTGAGGCTTCATGGTCCTATGTACAGTGTTTCTTGTATCTTGTATCTCCTTCAATAAATGTCTCTATTTTTCACATTACATGGCTGGATGCCTTCTAGACAGACCTCATATGCTTCCAGTTATTTGTATCTTGTTCAATTTCTTTCTTCATTGTCTTATAATTTTCTGAGTAAAGATCTTTTACATCCTTGGTTAAAATTATTCCTAGGTATTTTGTTCTTTTGTTGCAATTGTAAATGGGATTGTTTTCTTAGTTTCTCTTTCTGATAGTTCATTACTGGTGTGTGCAAATGCAACTGATTTCTGGATATTCATTTTGTACCTTACCACTTTGATGAGTTCATTTATCCGTTCTTGTTGTTGTTTTTGTGGAAATTTTAGGGTTCTCTATGTATAGTATCATGTCACCTGCAAATAATGACAGTTACTTCTTCATTTCCAATTTGGATGCCTTTTATTTTTTCTTGTTGTCTGATTACTGTGGCTAGGAATTCCAGTGCTATGTTGAATAAGAGTGATAAAAGCAGACATCCCTGTCTTCTCAATCTTAAGGGAAATGCTTGTAGTTTTTGCCCATTGAGTATGATGCTGGCAGTGGGTTTGTCATATATGGTCATATGACAATATATTGTCATATATTCCTTTATTACATTAAGGAATATTCTCTCTATTCTCACTTTGCTGAGGGATTTTATCATGAATGGGTGCTGAATTTTATCAAATGCTTTTTCTGCATCTATTGATATGATCATGTGGTTTTTATCCTTCATTTTGCTTATGTTGTGTATCACCTTTATTGATCTATAAATATTGTATAAACCTTACATCTCTGGAATGAATCCCACTTGATCATGGTGTATGATCTTTTTAATGTATTGCTGGACCTGTTCTGCCAATGTTTTGTTGAGGATTTTAGCCTCTATGTTCATCAGGGATATTGACCTACAATTTTATTTCTTTATAGTGTCTTTATCTGGTTTTGGAAGTAGGATAATGCTGGTCTCATAAAATGAGCTTGGGAGTCTTCCTTCTCTTGAATTTTTTGGAATAGTTTTAGAAGAATAGGTGTTAGTTCTTCTTTGAATGTTTGGTAAAATTCACCTGTGAAGCCATCTGGTCCAGGACTTTTGTTTGTTGGGAGTTTTTGATTACTGCTTCATTTTCATTAGTTGTAATCTCCCTATTAAGATTTTCTGATTTCTT
>VMDR010002595.1:33966-88163 GCA_007922815.1 Macrotus californicus
ATTGATGTTTTGTATTCTTTTTTTTTAGAACCTATTTCATTTATTTCTCTGATCTTTATTACTTCCTTTCTTTTACTCACTTTGGGATTTGTTTGTTTCTCTTTTTCTAGTTCTTCTAAATGTAAAGTTAGGCTCTTTCTTAGAGATTTTTCTTGTTTCTTGAGGTTGGCCTGTAATACTGTGAGTCTCCCTCTTAGGATTGCTTTAGCTGTGTCCCACAGACGTTGCGTTGTTGTGCTCTCATTTTAATTTGTTTCAAGTACCTTTTAGTTTCTTCCTTGATCTTATTGTTAACCCATTCATTGTTTAGTAACATGTTATTTAGCCTCCATGTCTTTATGTGTTTTTCAATTTTTTTCTTGTGATTGGTTTCTAATTTCACATCATTATACTTAGAGACAATGTTTGGTAAGATTTTAATTTTCTTAAATTTATTAAGGCTTGTTTTATGTTCTAACATGTGGTTTATCCTGGAAAATGTTCCATATACACTGGGAAAGAATTCATATTCTACTGGTTTGGGGTGAAATGCTCCGAAGATATCAACTAAATCCATCTGATCTAGTGTGTCATTTAAGGTCATGATTGCCTTGTTGATTTTCTATCTGGAAGATCTATCCATTGATGTCAGTGGGTGTTAAAATCCTGTATTATGACTGTATGCTGTCAGTCTCTCCCTTTATGTCTATCAAGGTTTGCTGTATAGGTTTAAGTGCTTCTATGTTGGGTTCATAATTATTTACAATGTAATGGTTCTTTCTAAACAAAGAAAATAGCAAGCTACTTGATTAAAGCACCTGGCAAGTCCTCTGTGAATCATCTCTGAGCTGAGACACGAAGGGTGAACTGCAGAGACAAGAGCACAGGGGGCATGACTAACTTTCTGGGGAGATCAGGAGGACCAGAGCACAGTGGGAGTAAGGATAAGATCGTATGAGCTTGTGTGGGTCATGGTGAAGAATTTATTTTAAAGGAAGTCATTGGAGCGCTTAAGATAATTTGAGATTTCAAAAGATCACTCTGGCTCCTCCAAAGAGAAGGGTTGGAGAGAGAAAAAGAGGACACAGAGAGAATTTGCAAAGCCTATGAGAGTGGACAGAGCAAGAGGAAGCTGACTGGAGAAATGGAAAGAGGAGATCTGGAGATGTCTGCATCATATGTACCTGGAGATAGAATCAACAGAACTTATTGACGGACTGGATGTGGGAAAGTTACTTAACCTCTGGTCATGATAATGATGAACAGTACTATTTTATATGCAATCTGCCAAGCACCAAGCTAAGTGCTTCACAACATTGTCTCCTGGGATCCTTGCAATAAGGTGATGATTTCCATTGTAGAAGTTATGAAACAGGTAAGAGAAGTAAACTAATATACCCATGACTGCTTGGTTTTAAGTAGGAAAGTCAGGACTTGGAACTATGTCTGTCTGAATCCAAATCCTAGATCTTAACAACTACACTTTAGAATCTTAAGAATTAAATGATCAAATGTCAACAGACTTCATAGTACAATTTCTGGTACAAAATAAATCCTGAATAAATAATAACTATGAGGTGAAGTTAAAAAAAAAAAAAACAAACTTAACCAGGTATCTATCCACAGACTGAAGAATTATCCTATTAAGATATCTGGTGATTTAAGCTCTTTTACTACACATTTCTTTTAGGCCAATGTGTACGGGTTAGGACAGTAGACTGCTGTGTATGATGTAATCATATAACAATGGTTATAAATATCATGAGAGTGAACTTCTACTTGCCCAGCTGAGTTCAGGGTTGAGTTGTTCAATTAGTCCTTCATTTGTTTTTCATTCATTTGACACAACACTTGTGTTACCATTCTAGCTATTATGAGGGGACTTAAAGGTAAATAACAGAGACCCCCACCTCTCAAGGAAATTAGAGTTGAATTAGCACATAAAATACATTCATAGTTGTCTCATTAGAAAAAGTGTGAGCGCAGTGTGATAAGAGAGATTGTTGATAGGGAAAAAGAAAACATTTGAGTAGAGCTCACAAGCATGTGGAGGACTTTTTGTTCTTACTTTTGTTTGAAATATGATAGAGCCTGAGAAGTACCTGTGACAGTAAGTACACGACTCCATGGATTTTGGCAGACTGAGCACATCTGTGTCATGAGAGCCCAGTAAAGAAACAGAGCATGACCACAGCCTCCCTCCTGCCCCTTCCAGATGCCAACCACCTCTCCCTCAGAGAAGCCACTGTGCTGACTTCTTTCTTTGTAGTGTTTTATTGTCGCACAGTTACAGTTGTCCACATTGCCCCCGACCCCCCTTGCCCTCCCCTGACTTCTAACAACATCGATTGCATTTGTCCATTTTGTCCATTGCAGAAATGGAATCATTTGGTATGTGCTTCCTGGGGTCTGACTTCCTCATTTCAACATTTTGGTTGTGCAGTGTATCCGTGTGGTTGCACATAATTGTAGATCGTTCAATCCCATTGCTATCTCTTCTCAGTTGTGTGAGCATACCACAGTTTGTTTCTCTGTCTATTGTTGACAGGCGTTGGGATAGTTTCCAGTTTGGGGTTATTATAAATAGCGCTATTCTAGTACATGTAATTTTATGAACATATATATGTTAGGTGTATTCTCTCCCTAGGTATACATCCAACAGAAATGCATCCATGTATCCTGCATGTATAATTTTAAGAGAATTTTAGAATAGACATTGGAAAGAGTTAATGTTGACTAATTTGTTTGACTAATACTTGCTCACGTGATGGCCACACGCTTTGTAATCATTACACGAGATCAATAGCATTATTCCAAACCTATGAACTCATGTCTTCTAATCAAGGAGGGTATTGATTACAAATCTATAAATGCTCATTGAATGATTTCTGTACATCACAACACTGTGATGTCAGAGAAAGAGAGCGGAAGACACAATCCTTTCCTTCAAGAAATCTAAAGTCCTGTTGAAGAAATAAAACTAACAAACCGAAAGCACTGAGTTGCATGAAGGGCGGACTATGAAGTAGAATATCAAACGAAATAAATATCTGCTTTATTTGCCTAACATCCTTTAGGAGGATGGTGCAAATTTAAGATTATGCAATTGTTTTGCCAAGAACATATTTCAAGATGCTTGCACTTGAAGGGCACTGTAGTTTCATTTTAAGTTTTAAAACACAATGGCTAAATTATTCAGACTTCTCTTTGATCGTTGTTAACATTGACTCATATTTTTTAGTACTTTCTTTGTGTCAGCTTTTCTGCATATGTGACATTATTCTTATGATAGCTGTGTGAGGATTATGTACATAAGCAGACCAGTATAGTTGGGAAAGCATGGTTTGTGGAACCAGAACCCCTGGCTCTGCCACTTTCTAGCTGGTTGTCTCTGACCAAGGTCCTATGCTTCAGTTTTTTTTTTTTGTCAAATGGGGACAATTATATTCCTACCACACTGGTTGTTAAATAAAAATGGCTAAAATGGTCGCCAGCACATAGTAAGCATTGCATTATTATTTGATGGATTATTTTGAAATAAAAATTAGAGTAAGAGAGAATTGAGTAAAAGGCATTTATATGAAATAATTTCTCAACTCTGTGGAACAAAAGGCTTGTGTCTATGGCAACATCCTCTGGTCCTCCAAGTACGCGGGGTGTAGATGGAGAGCACGTATTGTGATGTCAATGAAACCAAGTTTTCTGAAAATATTGTAGACCTCTGCTTGCAATGTCAGCACCTTAGGGGGGTCGAGAAGTATGGTGACATCTTGAGAACAAGTAACATCCCAGTGAAGGTTGAACCCGCCTGCAGAGCTTTCGCGGCCTTGAGCTGTTTTGCTATGCATGCTCCATTTCTTCCCTGGGGGAGCCCTGAAGGCTTTGCTCTGGGTCTCAAGTCTCCCTTTTTTAAAAAAAAAAGTAAATCTAACTCAAGAATTTAATGAATAAAATGACAAAAACGACAGTTCATAGAAGGTCAGGAAAATGACTAATCCAACTTAGAACAGAAAGTTAGGGGGATGCAAGAACACATATTCTAAAAGGAGCCTAGATACTTTCAGATGAGAAGAACCGTTCATTTAGTCACAGGATATAGAAAGCAACTCACCGTCCTCTCTAAAAGATGCTAGAAGACATATCCCAGCCAGCAGGCTTAGAATTCGTGAACCTAACCACATAATCTTAAAACTTTACATGACAAACATAGACAATAAACAAATATAAATAGTTGAGCATAGCCTGATAAGAATACAGTCAAACCACTTTTGAACCTCTCAGTGGCTTTGATGGGAAAAAATATGTTGCACACCCATTGAGTAAGGAAACAGAAGCATTTTTAGTCCCAATGTTTGCATGTTTGCAGACATCTGCCCACAAGGTGACGGGGTGAACGTGGGGAACTAAAGCATTAGGTTGAAAGGCTAAACTTGCTAATGTCACTAACTGATTCAAATGCAGAGAGGCAGGACCCAGTCACTCCCCAGGGAATTCATGTACTGGTCCTAGATTCTACCCTATGCAAAATCTTATAACCTTTAGACCATATTTTTTAAAAAATCATGGTTTACACTTAATAGCAATAAAATAAGTAGCTAACAATCTTATGCAAAATGAAAAAAGCCCAACTCATTGTTTGTGTCATTGTAGTTCACACTCTGGTTGGTTAGCTCTGTTTTGTTGGCAAATCTCATTTAATTACAATATATTTTTCATTTGTATTTTAAAATAGCAATCCTGACCCACTGTTACTATAACGTATGTGGTAAGTTGTTATTCCTGGGGTGATGACGAATTTGTGGTGATCCATTCACATCCTCTTGGTTGGGAATTAGTCTTTCTCCTCTGATTTCCCACTACATTTTGTGTGTATCATTGTGCTGAGCATAATTTGCTTTGTAGTGTAGTTATTTGTGAATGCATCTGTCTCCCTCGCTGGATAGTGAGGACAAAAAACAATCTCGAATTTCTGTGTATTTCATTTTGTTTTGCAGTCCCGAAGTCACACAACACACTGATTTGTGCATAGTAGGGATTCAATAAATAGTGGCAGTAGAGTTGACGGATTGCCATACAGCACATTTGGCTGCAAAACACCTTAAAGCTGTGAGGCCCATCTGTCAATCAAAGCTGTGATCTTTGTTTCATTAACACCATGGCCAGGCAATGAGGATGTCAGTCAGTGACAAAGAGCTTCAGGCCCCACACATCCTAAGTTAAATGGCTGATAATATAACTCCTTCAGTAGCAAAACTCCTGTGGAAAGCAAGCAGCTATGCAGTGACAATAACGACCCAGAATTTCATCCTGTCTGCACGTGGAAATCGAAACCAGCTCTCTTCTTTCTGCCTTTTTATCCATAAAGGCTACTCCAGTCCTAATTATTTGTTTCAAAAACCAGAGTCATTTTTTTCACTAAGCAGTTTGCCGTTCATTTTGGCCACCAATACTGGTACAAGATCCAGTCTAAGATTGACGCACATGGCTTTGGACTCCATTACTGGCCAGTGTCATTTTCTGGAGGAAATACATCATTATCTTTTTGATTTAAAGATTAAACATTCCCTAGCTGGATTGCCTACCCTTCACAGGATGTAGGTTTAGCTTGTTCGTGGAGAAGATAACTTGTAGTCACTAGCTCTGCTGTTTCCACTGCTTTTGCTTTTTGGAGATGATTGACATTTAAAAAGGGAAGAAAAGAGAAGAAAGGCTAAAGGAAGGGACCATCCTCAGTCATGCTCCATCTGGCCCTGCTGGGTATTTGGCCGCTCAGGCAGCACATACGTTTGGTGCACTGATAAGGAATGGAAAATCCACAATATTGATATCGGTCCTCTGTTCTCCAAAGCAGAAATCCTCCGGATTAGTGTCTCTTACAAACAATCCATGTTGGGAGGAGGCTGAGAGAGAATCAGTGGAGAAAATGATATGGAAGTGACATGCTCTGCACTTGGAATTAAAGATTACACAGGACACCTACAGACGGCATGTATTCAATACTTTACAGCGGCAATTATTGAATGCGTGGCATGGTAAATGAACAGAATGTGGTGCCTGCCCACGAGGAGCTCCTGGTCTTTAGGGGAACTTAGACTCCTGGAGATACATCCCTAAAGTAGTGGGACAAGAGTCAGTTCAGAAAGCTCCGTAGAAGAAGTATATCTCTTTTAGGTCTGATGGAATTAACATTCTTACCTGAAAGGATTGTAATGTTTCTATAACAAGAAAAGATAGATTGAAAAAGGAAATACTGAAATGTAATTCTTATGGTCTCTGAGTGCTTGGTTTTCAATTATTCTTCAGGAGGCTGGAGAACTTATGTTTACTTTCTATGGGAATTCTAGTCATAACTAAATGAGAAGTGTAACCTGTATACATGACGTGCTGTGGCCATTAATTCAGAATCTCTGGGTTGTATGAAACTATGAGTTTACTGAGCCCTAGACACTTTGCTTTCGTAGATTTTGTCCTCCATAAAAAAATAATAAAAATTATAGTTGATGATTGTGTTGGTATAAAGAAAATATAATCTAAAGTGTGCCTAAAGAATAAGTCCACCCATCACTGGAGATAAGGCCTGGCCAACAGCGTGTTTTAAACCTTCACGTGGTTGAGAATCACTGTGTTTTGAGAGGTACCCACTAACCTACAAGAACCTGAGGAATAATTTCTGGAGCTGTGTGTGTCTTCTACTTCCTCTCCCTTCCAGTTTTCACAAGCCACCCACTTTCTGTGTGAAATACACCTGGTTTGGGGACATGGCAGAATGGGTATAGCACAGGGATTGCCAGATTCAGCAAATGAAAATGCAAGAGGGCCAGTGCCGTTTGAATTTCAGACACATTTCCGTGTGGGACAACTTATGCTGAAAGTACTCACCGCCTATCTGAAATTCAAATGCAGCTGGGTATCCCGTGTTTTACCTGGCAGCTCTCTGAGCTTCCGTTATTCTTGGAACCCAAGATGCTGTTCCCTTGTAAAATACTCTTTCGGATCAATATGCCATGTGCTGATAGTGTATGTAAAAGAATGCTCTGTAGACTATTAACAAGAACCACTTACAAAAATCATTGTGTTGTCAATGGTGTGTTCTTTGAAGCGTGTTCTCTTGGAGTCTTCCCTATGCTAATGCACACCATGACCGTCCAAGAGCTGGATAGGGTAGGAGTGTGTTCCAGACTTACCAGACCACTGACTGTTGTCCTTCTTTCTGGAGTCTCTCGCTCACCTATGATTTCTGATGGAACACCCTTAGGACCCCACCATGGGCCAACGTGTCTTTATTCGTGAAGAGTGTGATGGATATTCTGAACCTGCTTCACCGACTTTTTCTTTCTCTTCTCCTTGGCTGTTGATGGCTTCTGTGGTGGGGAGTAGACAGCAGGGTGACATCCTCTTTGTCGTCTATCTCCAGCATTTTACCGTTTCTCTTCAGGAATGGGGTGGGTTTAGTGCCAGCTGTCTGTGGAATCATGGGTTTTACCTTGTTGTTGAATGATGGGTACTTAAGTGGGCACATAGGTCCAGCTGCATCCTTTGTGGGGCCCAGAATGAAGTGAAGATGCAGGGCTCCTTGCTCAGAAATTAAAAATTGAAAGGCGGTGACAGCAGCTCATTAAACCAAACACAGGCCCTTTCTGAGCACAGGTTCCTGATCCAGCGCGTAGGTGGCACATTCACGACGTCAGCCCCACTACAGCGCCATCCTCAGTGCCCGCAAACTGAGCATCCTTACCCGTAAAACCCTGAAGGAGTTTTTTCAAAGGCTAATAATCAAGACTATCTTCAGATACCAAGAGGTCATGAGCAGAACTGTGAGATGGAGATATTGGGCCCCAGAGGATATAAAATTTTGATATTTTGCTCATTGAAGATTTTTCCATTAATTTTGAATTTTAGAAACATTATATTAAAACATTGCATATTCTGATTTTTTCTTATTTAACAAATCACAACTTTCATTATTTTTAAGTTCCTAGACACAATTGGTTTATTGTTTTGAAGCTTTACTTTCTTGTGTGGCTATCTGCTTCTGAGTGCTAAGAGTCATTTCTTCATATTTTAGCAAAAGTGGTCTTCTTTTCTTTGGTTGATGAGCCCTCTGCTACTTTCAGTCCCCATTCCCCCCCAACAAGGCTAACCCCACCCCCAGATTCTCTTGGGGATCAGCATGTGACTCAGGTGAGCCCAGTGAGAGCCCCAGGCTTTTGATGAATTCCTAGAAAAAGGCACTCCCTTCCCATCAAGGCTGCTAAGGCAGGAGAATGTTGGCCTGGAGCTGCTGGTGTCACCTTGGTCACTTCTCAGGAGATACTGATTGACACTCAGACGGAGAGAAGACAAGACATAGGATGGAGAAGATTCCTAATGACATTTTTGAGTACCTGGATCAAGCCGTATCTGAAGCAGATATGCCACAGACTTTTAGTTATGGAAACAATAAATACACTTTTTAAAAAATTCTGGTTTGAGTTTCTGTCACTTGCCACTAAGAGTTCTGACAAACATGATGCACAGAGATTTCAGGCTGGAGATGAGAAATGGTGGCATGGCAAAAGTGGCCTCAGGTATACCAGAATCAGTCTCAAGGTCTGTTCATTATACCTTTCCCCAGACTATGCCAAATGTCTTCTTATTGGTACCTGAACTGCTACAATTGCCATAAGGAAGTGGAAACTGTGTGATGATCCGTCTACCCCTCTGGACTGCAACAAGTCCCTTAGGAGGCTATTGATTTGGGGGAAGGGCTTTTATCTTGTGTTTACTAAGTGCTAGGCTCTATTGGGTACTTTATCTCATTACCTAATTGTCACAGAATTGTATAAAGTACCTGTGCCTTTTTTATTCATACCCATGTGCCTGACTTGTAGCTCTGCGTGTGTCAGGGGCCAACTATGTAACTACTTTGAAGTCACTTCCCCTGAGAACATATATGATAAGCTCAGTAGCAGCTCAATCAATTCTTTAAAACAGGGTAGATAAACTTTTTCTCTAAAAGGCCAAATTATAAAGATTCAAGACTTTGCACGTCATAAGGTATCAGTTGCTATTGTAATGTGAAAGCAGCAGAGACATACATGACTGGGCTGTGTTCTTATAGAACTTCATTTGTGGGCCTCGAAACTTGAATTTCCTTCAGTTTTCACATGTCATGAAATATTGGTTCTCCTTTTGGTAGTTTTCAACTATTTTTAAAAAAACGAAACCATTCTTAGCTCTTGGCCTGTACAAAACAGATGGTGGACTGAATTTTGCCCATAAGCAGTAATTTGCATACCTTGGTTTAGAACGCACACCCAGACTTCCCCATAGAAATATAATGTGAGCCGCATAGGTAATTAAAATTTTTCTGGTATCCATAGTAAGAAAAGGCAAAGTGAAACAAGTAAAATTAATTTTAGAAATATATTTTACTTCCTCCAATATAATCAAAATATTAGCACTTTAATATGTAATATATACATTCATTATTGATGTGTTTTATATTATTTTTATACTAAGATTTTGAAATCTGATATGTATTTTATATTACAATACATCACCATTTGTGTGCCAAATTTTCATCAAAATACTTGATTTTATTTAGATTTCATAAACTTCGCAGCAGAGAAATAGATTCACATATGCAAAAAGAAAAAAAAATTCTAAAAGTTTTCCAGTAGTTGAATCGAGTTAACCGTTTTTTAGATTAAGTTAATCAAAAGTAAAATTTAGAGTTTTAGTTACTCCAGCCACATTTTAAGTGATCAATAGCTACTATATTGGATAGCACAGGCTTAGAACAACAAAAAATTTTTTTAAAATTTTAAATTCCATTTATTTATTTTTGCCAATAGGAGTATTTTCACTTATATAGCTTGGAATTGCTATTAAATGGTGCTTGTGTAAAAAATGGGCTCTATTAGTTTTTAAATGTTTTTCAATCATCTGCAGATGATGTACCCCCTATAGCCTGGGCCCAGGGCGTCCCTCTCCCCTGCCTTGGTTTACCACTGAAAGCCCTCGTGGCTGAAATGGAAGACCGAGGAAGAGAAAAGTATGAGAGACTGACAAAGAAGTATCTGGCTGTAGATCATGTAGGGCCTGGCAAGCAGTGGTGAGGACCTTGAACTTTCTAAGTGTGAGGGGCAGTCATTGGAGGGCTTTGGGCTGCCAGTGGGGACTGGGCTTAAGGAAAGCAGAAGTAAAGCAGGGCCAGCCGTGAGACTACTGCAGGTGTGCAGGTGACAGGTGATGGTGGGTGTGAGCCCCAGTGTCAGGGGGCACTCTGGCTATGCAAATGCAGTTGTACGACCTTGGGGGTTAGCGCACCCTTAAATTTTGGCTCTGGTTCCTTGGATAAGAGAGGTTCCTTCTAGGACATGAGGGAAGTCACCAGAATTGGGGTCCATTGTGAAGGAAGAACTCACACGCTCTGCTGATGGAACTGGTCTGGAATGGGAGAGAAGAGGGGAGTCAAGCCTGACACCACATTTTGTATCTGCACAGCAAACCGGGCCAGCCCACAGCACAGCCTGCTCCGCTGCTCTTGCTCCATGGCCAAGCTCACCAGAACACAGACGTGTCTTGCAAATAGAAGGCAGTGAAACACCTTTGAAATTGCAGGGATTCGGTTGCAAAGCCCCAATCTCCACTGTTACAAAGGTCATCTTGTGTATAAAGCTGGACGGTTTGTGGTTCCACTTCACTGTGAACTAACACAGGGCTGGCTCGCCCTTAATACCACTCGTAAGAAGGCTCAGCAGGCACCAGAACCACAGGGCTTCTTCTCGGCAGGAGCCCCATTCTGTCCTTCATGAAAGCAAAGGCTGCTTTGACCCTTCATCCCATCAAGCCAAGTGAATTTCCACCCCCCACCCCAACTCCTGGCTGCTTCCTGGGTCTGTAATGGAAACCAGACTTGTTCTTCACCTCTCTCCCCATCCCCCCCCCACCCCATCACCATCTCCACCCTCTTAAATTCCATTTTACAACACACAAAGCAAGATAGCCTTTGTTAAAAAGTTTAATGTTCTTAATTAGTTGAATCGGTTGGGCTAATTAGAATACCAATTAGAACTGGCGGGGCTATCGTAATTTGAAAGTGCTGTGGTCTAGTGTTAATCGCTATTAAACCTTATAGTTTGTGAAAGATAGAGAGAGGAGGAATTCACAAAATACGATTTTAAATGTTAAAGGTCCGTGGTCAGAAGGGATCCTGCCTGTCAGTGAGCCTCCCAGGGAGGCAAAAACCAGAGAAGAGTGTGATTGCTGAAGACCTGGCCCTGCAAGGGGCCTTCCTGCCTCCCTTTTCAAAAAATGTTAAAAGCCTGCAATGTGTTTTACTAAAATAGCCAAAGTGTTTAATTCACCTAATGGACTAATGATCTGGAATGATTCTTTTAAAAAATGTGTGTTTAAATTACCAGGGCACAGAAAAGTTTCTGCTGTTACCAGAGCTGTGTGTCCCTTTTGGGTTTTAACGTGCTGAACATAAGAAACGACCCTCACCATGAAAGCTCTCTTATTCCCAGTCGCTGTTGGAGCAGGTCTTGGTGCACAAGATGCGCCAGGTTTGGCCTGGGGTAGGGCGTGAGTTTCATATTTTCACATCTCATTGGGAGATGACTACATGGGTAAGCGAGTCCTAATTTATGTTTTCAAACTAGTATAAGAATCACTCCTCGTTTTCTCCACAAGCAAATATGGAATGGACAATTATAGCCATTCTTCCGGTACATTTTCTGAGCTATGACTTCATTTTCCCTCTATCCCAGTGATAAAGACAGAAGGTATTGTTATCCATTATCGTTGCTGGTATTCGCTCAATATATCTGTGATTCATTTCCAGAAAGTAAACTATGCTGTTTATAGAAAACAAATATAAAGATATATTTTATCGCATGTATTACAGCACTGTTAGAAAACAAGGAATCTTTTTAGATGCTGAATTGCTTTACAAAGGATATAACAATGTTCAATTCAATTGCTACCTCAAATCTTCCTGGAGGTAAGTAGAGAATAAATTTAAAGCAGACAGGCCGACAAATAAATAAGAGTGACTACCAGGGTAGGGTCTATATATAAAAATTTGTAGGAAACAAATGTTTATGATCCAGAATTTGCTCCAAGTGTTTCTTAGGATATATGGTGACATCTGTCTAGATGTTATGAAGTAACATGTAAGTTCAGTTCCAGGTAGTTTTATTAAATTCCATTTCTCCTTGATTAGGCGCCACCCACACGCTAGCCATTGTGCTAGGTGCCTGCCCTGAGGTTAAGAGAATACATCGTTCAAAAAGATCTGACCGGACTCTACTAGCAAAGAAAGACTGTGTAAGTGAGGGCCACTAAATTTTTACATTTGTTTTCTATCTTTCTTACCAGCTCCAATTTTTTCAGAACTACTAGTTAACTGTTAGCTTTAGGTTAAGATTAAAAATAATATTCAAGCTACTTGTTTAAGTTTATTTTTAACCTATGTGTGAAGAATAACTAATTTTTTGGTAAAGTGCTAAAAAATTAAGTGCCAGAGATTCTCTTAAAGCATCAAAAGAAGGAAAAACCAAGATAATGATGTGCAGATCCCAAGTAAAATTTTAACTGGGGACTGTACTGATCAGCTGGCCCTTTTGCTTTTCTTTTTGACTGTGTTTCAAGTTCCCCATTTCCTTACATATGTTTTGTAGCTGCTTTTTTTTTTCCTCGTTGGCAAATCTCTTAGTGAATTTATCCTGTAGTCAAACCATAAATGCCTTCCTTAATTCATCCGTGCAATGATTTAACAAGCATTTGTTTATTATCTACCAGGTAGCAGGTAGCATGCTAGGCTCCGGGGTACAAAGAGGCACATGTAAGACGCCTATGCCAACACAGTTTTCAGTCCCAGATGTGAGGTGACGGGAGAGAGAGATGGTTGTAGTACTGTCTGGGAAGCACTGGGTCAGGGTCAAGAACAAAGTGCTTTAGAGGACAAAAAAATGAAGCAAGGAAGTCGCTCTGTGGACAGAGGAGGGGAGGGGAGGTCTAAGTGAGGTGTGCAGGACAGGTGGGACCCTGTGGGGCTGTTATCCCTGGAATATGCAATGTAGTGGCCCTGGCTTAGGGTTCAGTGGGGGTGAGAGGCATGTGATGTTTTTTGAACCCGGAAAATATAATGCAAAAGCAAGAAATGGGATAAATCAAAGTGCAACTCTAAAGTAAGACACAGGTATATTTTCTTTCTAGAATCTTTCCAGTTCCTGAGGACAGGAGTTGACCCAAAACACAGCTCATTGTGTGGCTTATAAAGTTATTTCATAAATTAACAAACCTCAGTGGTAATTTCATCTACCAGGAATCTAAAGGGTTGAGCCAATATAACGTTTTCAGGAATTTCTTTTGGCCTCTAGAAAAGCTATGCAAATACCAGGAAACATATGTACAATTTATTTTGTTTTTGAAAAGAATGTTAAGAAAACAAATGAAATAATTTTATTGGCCTTTTGGTTGGACTTGAGACTAAACATCTCCCTTACCACTCACTGCGAACACCTTCATACCAGGTCAGACTATCTTCTATTGTAATGTGAATCCTTACCCTGAAAATAGCTTTGGTGAAGTCCACTCAAGGTACCATTTCTCATTCACCCTGTTTCCCCAACCTCCCTGGAAAACTGTAAGCAAATCCCTCTTTTGACTACTGGTGCTTTCACGTCTGTGCGTCTGTGCGTCTGTGCATCTGCACATCGCAGAGTGCTTGCCCTGTGTCATCCTGCAGGAGTGGATTCACTCCCTCAGCTGGATCTGAGAGTGTGGAGCTCAGCTCTCAGCTGGAGGAACAAAGAGACTGCAACCAGGAGAGCCCCTGAAGGGAAGGTGGTCTACTGCTGCAGTCCCCTGGGGGTCCTCATCTGCACTAGAGAGCTGTTTTGACAGAACCGCTGAATTGGGTGCGGAAGTCAAATTCCTGGGACATCAAACCAGGACAGATTTTCTGCTTGCCCACAAACAACAGGGACCCCTCTGCCTTGGGGGAATAGGCGGAGCGGGGTCTCAGGGGCACAGTGGCTCCCAGGGTTGGTTGGAATCACTTGCTGGAGGCAAAAGGGCAAGGAACATTGAGTCGCAGAAATGGAAGCCAATAATTTATTTATTTTTTTAAAAATCGTGAACCCTGATGTCTGGCCCCAGATATCTGAGCATATTCTCCATTCTTCGAACAAAAGAAACGCACATGCTTATTCCACCCTTTTCCGCCTCATCTGGCAGCCGCTTTCTGGTCCAGCAGACACTAACATCTAATGAGTCAAACTTCTCATTTTCAGACTAATCAGTCGGCTGCACTAATTGCAAATGCAAATATGCAAATTTATATTAATTAATTACTCTGCTAATTAGTTCTGCGGTCTTTTTTGGGTAATAAATCATTGTGCAGTGGAAGGGAAACAAGTCCTGTCCCATTTCACTCCACATAAAAATTTAATGCACTCATGGAAGAAAATATATTAAAGAAAAGACACCCCGAGTTGATCACGGTGCTCCCACCGACGAGTCCCCTCCAGAAAGGTGCCATTGTGAGGGGCTTTCACATCTTCAGCAAATGCCATCATTAAGGTGCCTGTTAGCAATTTAATTATCACATTATGAGCTTCAGAAAAAGCCAGTTTTCTGTGCTGCAGGCTGTGACATGGCGCTCGGCAGTTCACCCACATTGCAGCAAAATGCTTATCAATAAAACGAGGATATGGAGAGGGAACCGCCTGTCTTTGCTGTCCCGTAGCTTGGGATCTGGGGTCCTCAAGGGGTTTTTGTTGTGATTGTTGTTGTTTTAAAGCCAAAGTTAGCATCCATGCCCTAGGATGAAAAGTTTTATCGTTCAGTTTTCAAGAGGCATTGAAGGGCTTTGGAAGGAGAGAGGTGGGGAGCAGCTGACCAGAGAGGAAATTATCTTCCACAATGTGTGTCAGAGGGATGCACACTCAGACTTACTTATTTCAAAAATTCATACTGGAGACCTACTATGCTTT
Organism: Macrotus californicus; assembly: GCA_007922815.1. Classification (NCBI taxonomy): domain Eukaryota; kingdom Metazoa; phylum Chordata; class Mammalia; order Chiroptera; family Phyllostomidae; genus Macrotus; species Macrotus californicus. Next base: position 48,933 of record VMDR010002595.1, read on the forward strand.
CAGCCTACCCACTGAGGAGAGAGAGTGACATAAAAGTGTCATATTGAAATGGTCTGTCCCAATTAGGCTGTGAATTCCGTGAGGTTAAGAGGTTATGTCTGATTTACCACTGTGTTCCCAGTTCTTCACCAAGATGGAGCACTCAATAAATAACCACTCAATGAAGAATGAATGAATGAATGAATGGTGAATGGAGGAATGGCTGCAGCCTTCAGGACCCTGAGTCTAGTTAAGGCGACAGCAACTCTTACTGACCCACCATCTTGCCTTCGTTATTGCGCAGGAGTCACGTGATGCTCCATGATCAGGAGACGAGAGGAGGGAATGATGGTGGTTAAGATGTAGGTCCTCACAAGTTAAATGTCCCTTTATTTCCTTCTTCTCACCAAGAAATGTCTTCTTTCATTCCCAAGCTCTTTCCTCTCCATTATGCCTTGCCTGCGTGGGATGTGATGTTTGAGCAATAAAGAGGAAACCTCTATCAGTGCAGCTGGACCACTTGCGTTCAAGCGCTGGCCCAGCCATTTACCGGTTTGGTCATCTCCGGCGAACCACCGGACCCCGTGGAGCTGGTTTGGTCACGGTGAGAACAGCAGGAGTGATGGGCTCCTCAAGAGGACTGTAGAGGATGCCAGGGCCTCGCAGTCGGGAGCTCGACACCCAATCCTTTGTGTCCCCCGACTGCTCTCCATGTGACTGCAGGTCTTTATTTTTTGTTATTTATAAAAGTTTATTTTTGAATATTTTGAAAAATTGGAATGTAAGGCACCTGTGCATGGTGTAAAATTCAAAAAATATACAAAATATGCAGTAAAAAAGCAATTCTCCTTTCTTGACTCCAAGGCTCTCTGTCTCTGCCTGCCCCAAGGGCAGTAACTAATTCCTGTGCATCTTTCTGGAGACAGACAGTGTATTTCTGTGTGTCTGTGTGTGATCCCTACACACAAATGAACGACAACATACCATAATACTCTTCTGCATCTTACTCTTAATGTACTGGTGCATCTAAGATCTCATACTTTTTAAGCCTGCATGTTTTCCATTGCATGACAGCATGATAATTTACTTGTATTGACCACCAATTGATGTACATTTCAGTTGTTTTCAATTTTCAGCTAAGGTAAATAATGCTGTGATTAACATCCTTGTACATACAACATTTTGCCCAGGTGGAGGTAGATTCTAGGAAGATACCTAGAATAGAATTTAGAATGGAATTGCTGTACCAAAGAATACACACTTTTGAACCTTGAAGCACTGCGAAGCCTGCCTCCACAATGGACATGCCAAGCACGCTCCTTCGATGACTGCTCTTTCCTGACCTCCTTGCTTGGGCAAGTTCTCAAAATCGCAGCTCCTCAGTGTCCTCATCTACAAAGTGGGGCTACAGGGCTCCCTTTCTCATTCATGGTGGTGAGGCGTAAATGAGATCATTCATAAAAATTGCTTAGTATTGTTATTTGTTATTACTTTTGTGAGCATCAACATTATTATTTTCATTTTCACCGCCTCATGGATTCATTGGAGGCTACGAGGAGCCCACAGCTGCGAAAGCTCTGTGTGCCGGCCTATGTCCCTGCCAGTCCACAGTAAGAACCCAGTTTGCTGTTCCTTCCCTGTTTCCTCCGGACGTTCTGTGCCAGCGCAGCCTCTTGAGCTAAGCCTTCACATAGCCTCAGTTCACTGGAGCATTTTGAAAGTAACTTGGAAGGCTTTCTACAGCTTCAGGCTGTTCTGTATATGTAATACATTTAACAAAAATAATGCCAATATTCACTTCATGTCCCCACATTAGTCATATGCCCCAGGTGCAGAACAGGAAAAAGGAAGAAGCATGAGGGATGGGAAAGAAGAATGCGAACCAATCAGATAATGAGGGGGAGCAATAGTGGAAAAGAGAACCAGGGATGAGGGAAAGGAACAGAAAGGAGGCAAGATAGATGACCAATCGGACTGCAGGGCGCAAAAGGGGAAGACAGCGCTAACCAAGGTCCCGGCCTGGGACAGAGCGGAGAGCGGAGGCGGTGGCTGCAGGGAAGATCCCAGCATTTGATCAGCCCAGCGTGTGCAGAAGAGTGAGTCTCCCTCCTTTCCATGGAGAACTGATTCCGTGGCTCCTACTTCATCTCCCCTCCTCTTCTCTCCATAAACTTTCCTCCTCCCAAAGTTCAATCCCTCCTCAAAGTTTCAACCGCCACTCAGAGGTGACTGACAGGCTGGGTGCTTTGGCGCCATGTTTCAAGTCACACTGGCAGAGCACTTCAGCGCCATTCTAAAATGACACGTGTTCATTTCCAGCACAGCTTATCTAACCAATCTCCTCTCTCTGAAGTGCTGTTTCCTCCTCTCTATATTTCAATGTATATTAAGAAACTGTGGGTAACTTATTTCTTTGTATATACCCTTTTAGCAAGGACAGTGTTGGCCAGTAGTATGTACACAGTACATGTTTGTTGATTGACTGGTGGACCCAAAAGTGTTTCCCATGCTTGGGACAGCTCCCGTCTTCCCCAGTACCACACACTTCTCTTATTTTCTATTTTCATATGAACATAATTTGGAGATTATTTTCTCAAAGATGAAAAAGAATGAGCACCTTTTGAACATCCCATGGCTTGTGCTGGATTGTTAACAATTCTTCAGCAGAATCCCCCTACCTGCTGGTCTGAGGACAGCACTGGGAAAGGCGGTGCTGTGGGTTTATGTGTGTGAGAGACCTACCCTTGCACTCTGCAGGGCGTGTGGCTGGGCCCGTGGGACACAAAGGGGACCCTGGGCTGATTATTTATTTGATGTGAGAGTCTGAGAGCCCCAACTATCTTAGATCATAATTCAGCTGATAAAAGGAATAGTGAAGCAGATTTTAAGAATACAAAAGGGTATGGCTCAAAATCTGGAGGACTGAACCTTCAAAATTCCATCTGAAAGAAAATAGACCTGTTATTAATAAATGCTTTATGAAGATGAAATGGAAAAAACACAAACATGTTTCTTCAGATAATTAAATTAAGAGCCCTGTGCCATTCTAGATATGTGTTGCGTATCTGAGTCATGTTTTTCCAGAGAAAGTATTTTTAATAGATTATCTTTCCTAACCCATGTTTTAGGTAAGAAGTTATTGAGTTTTGCATTTGGTCTTAACATTTCTTGGCAATCGGCTATAGTTAAGGATGATGCCAATAAGCTGAGGTTGACTATCTAATGTCCCTAAATGACCAACTGACTTATTATAAGAAACTCAGTGTTCTGTGTGCCCACACTATAGCCACCTCTTCTGAAAACATGTGCTGCTGCATGTGAGAACAAGTGCATTAGGTTTTCAGAAAAAAACAATGCAAAACACATGCCCTCTCGAAACAAACTTTATATTCATGCTTCAGCGTAAAGAAAAGTGAAAATTGTCCTGAACCTTAAAATCCGCAGATGAGAGCTGCAAACACGTAGGGCCATACTCCTCCAGATTTCTATCTACAGCTGCATTGTCCAGAGATGTTGGTGTCTACGTACACTCACACTTCTCTACAGAGGCATCTCTGTTTCTAGGGTTTGCACGGAGGCTGTGGTTGGACCGGTTCCTTAGGGTTTGTTCTGATTGGTTCAAGTCAGTGCCGTTCGGGTTGACAAATACTTTGAGTATCACCTGGTATCTGTTTAATAAAAGTAGAGTCGACCTCTCTCTCTATTGTTTTGGGTGTGTGTGTGTGTGCATGTTTGTTGCTTATTGGTGCCAGTTTTTTTCCAAAAATGCACGTCATTTTTATGGGTGCAGAGTATTCAGTCAGGGGAATGGGTAGCTCACATTTATTCAACTGGTGCCATGTTATGGGACATTTTGAATTATTTTAATTCAATCTCTTCTACATTTATGTCATTCTATTTTATGATTTTGATCTTCCCTTTCCCTTTGCTTTCTTTGTTGCTTACAATTCTTTCTACCAGTGGTTTGAGAGTTCCACACTTATTGTTCTCTAGTCATCATTGCTTTTTATTGAAAATGTTTGAATCAATCTTTGTCAGCATTAGAGTTTAATCAGTTTCTAATAATTCCTCCATCTCACTAGCCTGTGAGGGTAGATATTTCTGCTTTTATTATCTCTTCCCATGACCTATTCTCGGTTGATGTTTAAGTAATTGAGGATTTCTAGATCCATTTCTTGAAATGCAATTGTCTCTCTTCTCTCAAGAATTGTGCTCGACATGGGCATTGCTTATCATCACGTTGGTAATTGTTTAGCTGTCAACTCTGAACTTGACTGCATTCATGGCTCACTGCCATTTTTTAAAATTACATTTTACATATATTTAAGTTCTTTATTTTGATGCCATTTTCAATGAGCTAAAATTCTTTTTGGAGGACATTTTTCAGAGAGGGTATGTGGGTGATAAACATTTTTAGTCCTTACAATATCAGAAAAAATCTTTCTCTTCAAACATAAATGGTGCATAATTTGTGTTTTAAGTTGTTCTTTGCTTTTCTTCCCTGAGGTCGGTTTCCCGACTTGAGTTACCCTTAAGTTATTCTTCAAAATTCTTCACATTCCAATTTTTTTTTCTTGCTTTGAATTTTAATCTAATTTTTTTCTCACTAGATTATCTCTTCCTGAAAAATTACTCATGCCTGAATGTCTAGATTATTTTTGCCTTTCAACTAGGAAACCATGACTAGAATTTTTTTGTGTGTGTGCGAGCATGTGTGTGCCTCTCTTCATTACCTTGTGTAATGGACCCAGGAAATCCATTCGTCTGGCATTTTTCTTCATCACAGGAATCTTTCTGTTGTTATTACTTTCTTAGATAATGATGTCTCCTGTACATTTATGTTTCCTTCGATTCTTCCTATTGTACTCCCGTGGATATGGTGGGTCTATCATCATGTCACTCATATTCCTGCTTATCCCGTGTTTGGTACCTGTCCTCTCACACCAAGACCAGGGAGAAGCACTGAGCTGGCCTTCTAATCCACGGGCTGTTTTCTGCGCTCTCTGTTCTGCTCGTCACCACTTCTCTTGCCCTTTCACATTTGCACGTCCTGATTTTCATCCGAAAGCATCCTGTCCTGGAAGCAGATGTTTCCTCCGCAGAGATGCAGCTCTGAAACATGCTGAATTTATAACAGTATGTATTCTTGTGAATATGAAATATGTAACTTGACGATACATTTTTAGAAACTTTCTGGTCATAAATGTATAGAGATTGGGAAATTTGATTCTGATGCTCCTTTGTCAAGTGAACTTTTTCCTATGTGTAGTGTAGGAGCGGAGATAAATATTCATTTACTTTAAAGTATCATGATGCCTTTGTTGGTGATGTTATAGAGCCCTGTTCACCTGCATTTTAATTCCAGACAAAAAGACATGAAAACAGCTTGTATTTTCTGTGGTTTTATTTTGGCAGATAAAGGGTGCAGATGCCTGAGAAGAAGGAGTGGGGAATATAGCCAGAGCAGTCTGCACGCTGGAGCCCATGGCTGTCTTCTCTGTGTCACCTGGTATCTGGCCGGCCACGTGTGGCCCAGGCAGCAGGATGGCACCCATTGTCAGTTCCATTCACACTTGCTTAACCCACTGGCAGGGTGAGTCTTTTCATGCTGTTGACACTGTGTCACTCACTATGCCTAGAAGAACTAGATTAGAGGTGGGAGATAGCCCCTAGGACACCATGGTCTCCGTTGGTATCATTTATAGCTACTCCAGGTTGGTTTTGTTAATGGAAGAGTTAGATCTCAGTTCTTGAGTTCAGCTAAGAAAGAATTCAGAGCCAAGAACTCTGGCTTAAGAAGTTTATTTAGAAAGTCACAGAGGTAGAAGAAGTGAGCCAGCTGGGCTGCATGGACTCCGGAAACAAGTTACAGAGGCAAAAGAAGGGCCTTCGGAGCTTAAGAGAAAGAAAGCAAAGATATCACGCCTGAGGGAAGAAGAAGAGGAAAGTCATAGGCAAGAGAGAGGGAGAGAGATGGAACTGGGTTCTTTGTCTTAAGGATTTTTATCTGTTTTTCCAAAGATGAGGATTTGGGGGGAGGTGTCAGGAGAGGAACTCAATAGAATATTCATCAGCATTCTAGGTGTGTCCTTTCAGGGTCATGGTCTTTACAGATAGGTCAGCACTAGGGTAAGAGGTCATTAGTCATTGCATCTATCTGGTTCTGATGTCAGCCATGTGTTGCTCTGTCTGGTTTTGCTGCTTTTCTGGGCCTGGAGCTGAAACACAACTGAGGCCTAGATGTCACCTCTAGTTTGACCAAAACTCAGGCTCTGTGGCTAACAGACCTGAGGATTTGTTCCTATGATTATTTGATGTGGGTCAGAACCTCAGTATCATGAGGGCTTAATGCTTAAGGGAGTAGTTGTGCAAGGGCTTGTAGAGGAGTTGTAGGAGGCTCTTCTCCACCTGCGTGTCCCTCCTCTAAGGGAATCTAAACTGCAAGACTAGTGACATGCAAGGAGAGAAAAGGTCACCCTCGGGGTAAGGTTTGTGCCTATTCACCACAGCCCATCATCTCTATGATGTGACCCATTCTCCTCTATATAGGCATTCAGACTTCAAATTTTCTTCTTGATATTTGCCATTATAAAAATATAGAAGCCACTTGTGGATCATGAAGATCAAAAAAACATTTCTCTTCAAGTCCTAAAATCTTCTGGGTAGAGGTACATTTCAATGGGGTTGCACTGACCCCCATTGCCGGGACCCTCTCTGGCATGTTTACAGGTGACAGTTTGTTTACAGGTAGGTTTCTTTCAAGTTTCTTTGTTCTCACTCCCTGCCTCCCCTTTTAAGGCCCAAGCTGAGCTTTACAGTTCAGAGGTAAAGCAATTAGAATATTTACTTAAAAGCAATTGCACTTCCTGCTCTTTCTGGGGAGATGGGCTTACCCTGTCACTAGGTGTCCCCCCCAAATGTTTATTCATGTTAAGGTGGTGGCCCAGCGTACAGGGGCCCAGCTGGAGGAAAGTGTGGGCCCCAGTTGTTAGCAAATGGTTTCCCTTCAAACCTTTAAACTCCACAAGTTTGCAACCATTAATTCTTAAGGGTTTTGACAAATCTCCTCAGTTAAATATTAAATAATAAATACCAACCTGATGGAAACAGGGCTTTGTGAAGTCTGTTTGAAGTGTCCTTTAAAATATTAAATTCAAATAAGTGATTGAATCAGAACAAAGGATATATCTGAAGGCAAATTCAGCCAAGTCTCCTTAACCTTTGAGCTTTCAACATAGATTAGGAAGCCAGGGCCACATGTGCTCTCAGAGCAAATTGAAAGGGGAGTTTTGAAGCCAGCCTTGCAAATACAGGTAACCCACACCTAGGTTTGATCTGCCTGTGCCATTTGGGGGGAGAGATTCTGCTGCCTATTGTTTGATAAGAATGTGATTTTCTTCTTTCTTTTTTGCTTACATTCAAAGAAGCAAATCTTTGAAAATGCTAGCTTTGGGCGCATTATGTTTATTCCTTGTCAATGTCTTCCATATGAAATCTGTTCTGCTTATTATATCTACCACATTGGGAGCCCTGAAAAAAATCTGTTTCATATCTGCCCTTTGCACTTAGCTTATTTTGTTTTCCACTTCTTCCAAGTTATCTCTCTGGAGGCAGTCTTGCTTCTAAGCAGGCAGGCAGTCCTAGGGGGGCAGGACTTGGGGAGATTACCCTGCACTTCGGGGGATCGTGGATTCCTGACACCTGGACTGGGAGCAGGTAAGGAAGATTTTACCAGCTGGGATCAAAAGACCAGTGAACCCAGTTCCGCCTCCTCCCAGCTCCCTCACCCCGTGCCAGGCGGGTGTGGCACCCATTATCTTTCCTCTTGAGTTTGGCTCAGCCGCTGCGTCTCCATCTGTTCCCCTGCGTCCTCACCACGGAGCAACCTCCCACAGCTCCTGCCCGAGTCTGCGCAGAACACTGACTGCCAAGACCCAAGCTCCCCAGAACCAGAGTGTGACACAGCAGGTCACAGGGCTCTCCCGATAAAGCAACCTTGTTGTAACAGGGTGTGGGTCCCACATTAGGAGCGGTGTGGTTGGCTTTGGTGGCGCTGAAGGGTGTGAGTTTGTCAAAGACACAGACGCCCACCACACATCTCTGGAATGAACGCTTGTGGGCTGCAAGGGCTTCTGAACGGAGCAGGCGTGAGACTCCTGTGGTTTCTCCAATGTGCTGCAGTGTAGGAAGCCTGTGGGTGTGTGAGTGCACTCCTACCGTCTGACCCCTTTTTGATGTAGAACCTGTTTGCTGTCCCTCATCCCCTCGTTAATGCCCCATCTAGGGCACAGAGGGTCTTCTTAACTTCAGAAACAGATAAAGAGAGCAATTAGCGGATCCAGGAAAGGTTAGAAAGTATCCAAACCAGTAAAGGGAGGTTTAAGAGCCAGGGAGAGAAACCTTCCTTGGAAACCCAGGAATGAGAGGTTCTTCTTTCCTCTACAAGAAAGAGCAGTGGCACCTTTGGAGACAGCTCCCATGTCGTGGAACCACCCTCATTGGAGCCTTGTTTGAAACCTGTTTGTCACTTGCTGGGCTGACCCTCTCCCAGGCATCAGGGTGCAGGCTTGGACCTCACACCCCTTCCCTGAATGTTGTTGCACCCTTTCAAGGCACAGCCTTCAGCTCCTGTACGTCCATCCTGTTCAAGCCACTAGGGGTCCTCATTGGTTTGCTCAGGACAGAGCAAAAGCTAGCTTTGGAGATAGAAACCACCACAAAGAAGCTTCTATTTGAATTTTCTGCCGGTTTCAAGCTGTGTGGTCTTGGGCAAGTTACTCAGTGCCCCTGAGCCTGAAAGGCTGCATTCTTACAATGAGAAGAAGAAAAGGTCAAGAGTGTTACATTTATTGAGGACCTACTGTGTGCTAGACAGAGCTGTGTTTTAGTTGAAATTTCTTTGAACAAAGCCCGAGACAAGGACTTGGGTGGCAGCTTACTTGGGAAGTGTGGATTGCAGTGAGCAAGAGTGAGGGTCAGGATGAGAGTGACAGGGATGAGCAAAGCCAATGTAAGGGTATGCTGCAGGGGGTCCTGAGGACCACAGGGTCATCATTCGGGTGGGACCTCCTCAGGAGGCTACAGAGTGCCCCCCTCAAAGTGTCTACGAGTGTCCAGAAGCACAGGAGGCTGGGTCATCATTTACCCACTGGCTCCCACCCAACCTGGGTTGAAGTGGCCCCTGAGGGTGATGCACCTGAGAGTGGAGAAGCCCCTGGGACAGAAGGTGGAGCGACGCACGGTGCCACGTAAGGTTAGTGGTCTGAAGTCAGATGTGTTGCCGCTGAAACAGAGATGAGCTGAATGGGGGTGTGATGCAGGTACCTGAGCTATGAAGCCCAGCACTATCTATATCCCGCCTATCCATTTGACACATTCCCAAGGATCTGATATCTTCCTCCCGGGCTTGGGATAAGCATTTAATGTGACATTGATGATATGCCTGATGCCCACATGGGAAGGTGTGTGACCACTATCACAGAACGGCTCCCCCCACCCCCTGGGGGGCCTCTGTGTTTTGGGGGAGGAGAGGGTGAGAGGAAGAAAGGGGCCGTCCACCAATGAACCCTTCGGGAGTGATTCAGCAACACCTTTAGGTGCTCAGGCCTTCTTCAGTGGACACATTGAGTGAACAAGTGTAGCCATACGATTTTCCTTTGCTCACCTGTGTAGATGCAGGATCCTAGATATTTCTAAGATGACTAATTAAAGCCCCGGTAAGCTGAAAACCACTGCCATTATGTAGGGCACTCAGAGAAGGTGACTGGCTGGATGTGTGAACGTGTGGACGTGTGTGTGTATAAAAGCTTTTCAGTGTGATTATCACTACATTCCACAAAGTCACACTTTTCCCAACCCAAGTCAATAAACCTGTGTTGAGTGGATAGAAATTTGTGAACTTATCTGTCCAAAGTATTTTTTTGTAATTTTTTTATCCAGTGGACTGTGTTGGGGACCCCGCGGCAGAGCAGCCCTGAGTCGGTGGCTGGAGTGCAGACAGAGCCTCCAGGTTGTGTGCTCACTGCCAGTGCGCTCTCCACTCCCGAGGGCCCAGCTCCACCCGCCTTGCTCCTGAGGGTGACCGGTACCTCCCTGTGTCTGAGGTGAATTGCTTTGAGTTCTTCGTGACATTTTCCAGAGAGTTTGCCAACATCTGATCACGATTAACCAGGGCCACACTGTGAAACCAGAGGCTATCCATCACACCGTTTGAAACCGTATTACTTTCCAGTCTAACTGATCAGCCTCAGTTTTTGTCTCAAAAAAAAAAAAAGTGGCTAGTACTCAGTTTTAAATTGCCAAGTTTTTTAAAGATATGTCTTTATAAATATAATATTTATACTTTTAATTGAATTTATTGGGATGACACTGGTTAATAAAATTATATATATTTCAGCGGTACAATTCTATAATACACCATGTTTATATTGTATTATGTGTTCACCAACACAGATCAAGTTTCCTTCCGTCACCCTTTCCCCTCTTCTACCTCCCCTGCAACCCCTTTCCCTCTCTTAATTACCATACTCTTGTCTAAGAGGTGGGTTTTTGTTGTTGCTTTTTTGTTTTGCTTAACCCCTTCACACAAAGTAGAAACAGACTCATAGACACAGAGAACAGACTGACAGCTGTCAGAGGGGAGGGGGGAGGGGGGCTGGGTGAGAAAGGTGAAAGGATTAATGTTCACACTTTAAAAGTCTGTGTTTGTGGTATTTGCCCCTCTAGAAAAATGACAAAACAATATTTCAATGTATCATCCCCACACTGTCATCAAGAGAACACTTAAGATAATTGGGTGTACACCCAGTCTAAATATAGAGTACTATACAGACAGGAACAAGGTTCTGTTTTTGGTGACAGAAACTCAGTGTCTTACAGCCCCCGACACATGACGGGTCGACGTCCAGCCCAGCCGAAGTCAGAAAACTTTCCCACAGAAACCCAAACTCAGCCGTTACCTCAAGATTGAACCCCATTGAAATTCCAAGAATAAGTAGCTGACAAAGATAATTTTCATGGATTAACATTTTTCACCTGGGTTTTATATTTCTGGGAGAAATACACACTGCATTGGCTATGCATCGATCAAACTTTTATGGTGCCAGCTGTACTTCATAGACCTGAAAAAGTGATTCAAGCAAAACAAAAGAGAACATAAAAGCGCGGCTCTAATGGTTTCAAATCCCAAAGAGGCAATTACAAGTTTGATTCCAGTGATGCAGCTGGACTCCATTGGAAAACTAAACACCTTATCCATGTTAAGTAGTTATGAAGGCTAGGGCTCGGGATGTAAATAATAAATTTGCACCACAGTCATATTTGCAGAGTACGTCCCTTTTAATAAGTGGGAAGAAGATGGTAATAAATTTCACACTAATTCATGTGCAAAGAAGAATTTTACAGAGTTCAAATGTGTTAAGGCAGGTAAAAAAAATGTGAGGTCTGAAATAACTAATCATTGAGATAAAACAAATGCAGAAAGATTAGGATCGTGTGCACGGGATTGGATTGTAACTCTTTAACCACTTGGAGCTGGGTTCTGCCTAATGCAGCCTTTTGTATGCATGGTGTTTCTCTGCCTCTCTTTAAAAGAAAAATGAAAGTAAATGGGGCATCGTGCTGCTTCCTAAATTAATGCACAAAAGCCTAGGACAAGACACTTCTAGAACTAATTATTATAAAGCTTAGAATATCTTTCTCTTCCCCAATTTTTAGACATAGAAATGAGAAGAGTAAAGTATTTATACACGATGCCATCCAGGATGAGGCAGGCTGGCTGAGGCTCTTCCAACACCCCTCCGAGTGCTCCAAATATACTCATTAATCCATTAATCTGCCAGACGTCTAGTGTTGATTCCATGTCAGTCACCAGGGATGCAAAGGTCAGAAGTCACTGCCCCAAACCTCAAGGTGCTACTGTTTGGATGGGGGGACTAGAGGGGCACACAGATATTCCCAGTAAGAAGAAATCGTTGCTGAAGTGTAATGGACAAATTCAGTGTGGGCTGCGGAGAGAAGGGCCACTAAACTCTTTGTCTTAGGAAAAGGATTTCAGATAAAGGCTCAATAGAAGAACAAGACTTGAGTAACTTTAAACAAGTTTTAAAAAGCTCTCACTGCAGATCTTGATATTTCTAACAAAGTACAATGTTTCCTCAATGGGCCATTCACAAAAATAGATCCAGGTTCTTACCAAGAAGAAGAATCTGATGATTACCCATGGAGTAAAATATAAAATTGGATTCCTTTCTCATGCCAAGCATAAAATGTATTTAAAAATTAAATATAAAAAACAAAAAGTTAAACATTTAGAAGAAAATGTAGGATCGTGTTTTATGAAGTGAGAACAGGAAAAAATTTTCTCAATTCTTAAAAAAACCACAATAACTAGAGGAAAAAAGAGATAATTTTAACACTAAAATTAAAATTTTATTTTTATCAAAAGGCAAAAAAAGAAAAGTTCTGAGAAGACAACACACAGACTGCAGGAGATATTTCTAATTTGTATAACCAATACTGGATTAGCACCCAGAATATATGATATGTATAAATTAGTAAGAAGACATTAAAAAGTAGAAAAATGGGTAAAGAAATGAAAGAGGGAAGAAGCACATGAAAAGGGGTCCAGCCTGTTCAATGATCAGGAAAAACGTAAATAAGACCACAGATTTCACAACTATCAGATTGCAAAAGGAACGAAAAGCCTGAGGCTACAACTTCTTGACAAATACGTAGGGCCGCTGCGACCCTCACATGGAGGGGCGTCAAAAGTGCTACATTTGTTCGCATGGAATACAACACAATAAGTAATAAATAATAATAATAACACAAGAATAAACTCCGTGCTTTGCATACTCACCCCTGTAAACCTACTTTGCCCTGCCCTATACTGCTGCAGGGGTGGTCAACTGGTACACCTGCTTTGAAAACCAAAACAGCAAAATCTAGTAAGGATGGAACTGTACTTCTACCAGCGCCTAGAATTTTACATATTGAGATGGGATCCTTACACAATTTTCATCTTGGGACTTTGTGGACAGCAAAGAGTAGAACCTCATGCGTGAGAATGTTACGGGGCGGGGGGCTGGGAGGTAAAAGGGGGCTTGGGGAAGGGGACACGATAGATTCATTTCATCATTCTCCCGTGTCCAGCCCTGCCGGTTTACGCCTAAAATCTGCGGAGCCAGCTGTTTTCCCGACACAGTACGTAGTCGACAGACCTTGGCTTAGGCTTTGTCATTTTCAGTTCCTTACAGACTCAGACACACTCCTACACTTGTCTAGTTGCTTCCGAACACCGGGTAGAATGGCTGTTCTCTGCTCTCTTACTTGGAATCATCTGGGTCATGGATTACATTTTACAGCATTTCCGCCCCATAAGGCAGCATCAAACAATGGCACCTAATTTCCTATGGCCATGTTCTCTGTGGCTAATGATCTTGTAATTCTGAAATATTTCAGAAAGACGTTTCTGACATGGCTGTACACTACTATTGCATGGAAATACATACGGCAGGTATGCGTGCATCATGCTGGTGCTGATCTGGGGGGGTGTTTCAGACTTCAAAATGCCACTTCCCCTTACTTCACATGGAGTTTCTGTTAGCCTGAAGCCTTGCAGCTCTCCCACCCACTGTGCTTGGGACTGATCTGTAGGAGTCAAAAGTTAAGTGATGCCATGGCCCTGAGGCAGAAAGAAGTTGTTTTATTGTGTCTCTCCCTGCGATATTCAATTTCAAGGAGTGTGTGGCTTCATATCCGGCAAGCGGACAGCCTGCACCCTGTCTGAGCTGCTTGGCCCCCACAATGCATTCTGTCTGTTAGGGGTTTGTTCTTGGAGTAGAGAAGGCTTGAACATAGATCCTGACTCTGTAATGCACTGGTTAACACATGTTGGGTGAGACATTTAATTCTCTGAGCCTCAAGTCTCTGAGCCTCGCTGGTCAAGTGGGGAATAAATGCCATCCCCAAAAGATTGTTGATTCACTAAGAAAACACATGTGAAATCCAGGCAGAGAGGTGGACATCAATAGTGATTACTACTCAGAGACTTACTGCAAGGCTCTGTGCAGAGGCCTTCCCAGGAGGGAATTTACACCAAAGAAGAAGTGATGTTTGGGGTTGGTTTGAGGTTACAGTCTCAGGGGTGATTCTGGCTACAGCGCAGTGAACATCAGGCAGACTGCCCTGTAGCCCAAGCCTCCTGACTTCTGCCCAATTTCAAGAGGAAGAGTGCAGTCAAGAACAAGTCAGAAGTGGAACCAAGGGCGTGAAGATGCTGCAAGCCGAAGTCAGCACTGTGTTGTAGCAGGTGTGGCACTTGGAGATGTAGGGCACTGTCCACACATGGGCTTGGAGGTGAAGTGAGTAATGGCCATGGCGATGAGCCACATTCTCACGGAGGGCACAGTTTCCCCCAAGAAATGGGTGAGAGAGGAGTCAGAGGGAAAGGTCCTCTTACCAGGCTGGTCTGGCTGTGTGAACCCCGGTCACCTTCTTCCTGAGTGACAGCTCACGGAGCTGCATGTCCTGCATTTCAAGCTCTACTTTTGCTCCAGAGGGCTCACCATCCGTTTTTCCCTCCCTGTATTTGTCTCTTCATGTTATTCTTGGAGTATGAGTAACCACGTGCCATGTATTTGGGTAATTATTAGTTGGATTTTACCCAACCTTTGCAGTATATAGAAGATGAATATGGCTTTCACACTTTTTTCTCAGCATCCTTTCTCTCCCGCTCCTCAGACTTGTGAATCTCTAAATCTCTCTATCCCAATGGCTTTCCCTATAATGCTTCCTTTTTCCTATAGGTTTTGCTTGTGTGTGTTTAGTCACCTGCTATGAGCTGTAAGAACAATGGCATTGCGATTGAATGGTGGCAATGTAAGTAGGCTTGTCCGTCAGCTGGTCACCTAGTTCCCTGCTGATGGAGACTTTACAATCATTCTCTTATTTATTTTTCATTATGTTTCCCAAAGTACTTTTTTTAACACTTTCTCTTTTAATTACATTTTTGTAAGTTACAATGTTGAGCATATTAAAAAGACATATATCCTCGGTATGGTTTTAATACCAAATGATGAGCTTAGCAGTGAATTTGCCAGGAAGGCAAAATTTTGTGTATATCTAGAATAACAACCAAAAGCAACATGTTAAGAAAACGGGGAACTCTTGATTTTAAATTTAGAATAAGGTTAGGCATACATTATATTTCTGAATTAGTACTTTGCCTTTGTTAAAAATTAGTAAAATAACACATGAATAAAAATGAGAAAAAGAAGGTAATAAGAGGAAGGAACAAAGGGAGGGAGGGACAGTCACGTATAAATAAACACTTTCCTTTGAACATTTGAAGTCACGTCCATTTCACAGTCTCTGTCCGAGTGCCCAATGGAAACGTTGTCAAGATCACGGAACGGATCAATGACTAGCTTTTGGACCATGCCTTAGGCATTCAGTAAGCATCCCCTTAGTTACTGTGTTGCCAAGGCACTGTGTTTGCCTCTAGAAAATGAAACACTTGACCTCCATTTCAGTGTTTCTAATATAACTCTGAAACAACGCTCATGTTGGGCAATGCTATAAGAAAGGAATACCTTTTCAAACAATACAAGAGATGTTCTTGCCAGAAAGGTTTGTGCTGAGTTAGTTTTCTAGATGAGGGGAAGTTTTGTGATGAATCTAGTCTATCTATTGCGGCCAAAGGAGACGGTTTGGACAAGAGAGTTTGCTACAGGGTAGAGGTGTGGTTGTTGGCTGTGACACAGAACGGAAACAATGGAACAGAGCAGAACAATACAGAATTAATCTGGCCTGTGTATAGATTGAGCTCATCACCTCATTTATTTTCTTACACTCTAAAAAGTCATAAGAACATTTATAAATGATTCTAAAATGTGTCAGTTCTTTTGGATCAGCTTCATCTCTGATCTATAGTGCAACTGTGTGATAAAATCATGATGGGGCAGGGGGATGTCCGTACAGAAGACAGGATTATTTTTAGTGATCTGACCTATCTTCCTTGGAATGGAACTGAGGGGAGGGAAAGAGGACAGGGCAGGAGCCAGATACTGAGATGCAAGAGATTCAGAGAGGTCACTGGAAGTCCCTGCAATGGTGATGCTGGAGTAAAGGCCAAGGGAAGAATGTCTCCATCCTGGCAGCAGTGGGTATTCTACTTGATATTGAGACCAGATGACGTCACTGCCGAACAGCCATCTTGGCAGGAAGTTATGGAGCTGTGGTGCAGGGGATTTGAGTGTGTCTGTGGAAGGAAGGGATGCAAACAGTCCTTGGAGGAAGAGTAGCAGTAGATTCAAGGAGAGGACTGCAGGATAAAACCTTTCCTCCCTCCCATCCCTCCTAACTGAATTCTCTTCTTTCCAAGTCATTCATCTTCTTCCAAACTCCTCATTTCAAGAGTGTGCTGAGCTCCTAACCACATTCTCCCATCAATGTTGGCCTTCACTTTGAGGATGAAATCATATTGATTTCATATTAGAAATATATATATGCTCATCATCTTTATAATATTGGATTTTTGCTTTGTCTTCACAAGTACTTGACATTCTCATAGAGCACAAACATGGTGGCTCAGTTACTTGACTTTTTTTTTTTACTTCTCCAGGAGATCAAAATGATAAATAAGTAATGAGAATATTTATTACTTTCTCTTTTGCCTAGATGCTTTACTCCTATTCCAAAAGCGGTGTTACCCTACCAACCTTCTGTAATGGAATCCAGCAGTAAAATATACGTAAGCCACTTTATAAATACAATTTTTTTTGTTGTCTGTAACCTGCATATAGATAGATGATTATTGTCTCACCCTAAGGGATTCTCTCTGCTTTTGAGATTCTAAATATAGAAGAATTTGGGAAACTTATTTTCAGTTTAGAGGAAAATTACAAAATTATCAACTTTAAAACAAGACGTCGGAGGGAAAGTTAAAGATATTTGGAGAGTTTAACCATACAAATTTAAGATTTAGTAATGGGCTTCTCCTATTTGAGGTTATATGGGCATTTAATACTTCTATGCCCCTTCCCCCAACATGAAATGGCCATAAATAGAAGTGAAGCCTCAAAGCAGCATGGCCCGGAAGCTTGCCTCTTCATCCTGAGTCCACTCAAGCCCTCAAGGAGGGAGGCCAGTCAGACTCCTCTGGACCTCATAGAAGCAGTTGGTCACCTGTGATCCTTCTTAACAGGGTCCTCAGGAAAGATTCTAGAAGGGAGAGAATAGAGGTTTTCCTCACTGCTACATGAGATTGTTTCCTAAACCCTTCTCCTCACCTCCAGTTTCTCTCCACATTTCACTGCAGCTATAGGTTTCTGTTTGTTGTATTTTTATTTTAAAATATAGGTCTTTCCCATCTGACTGTCCTGTCTTAAACAACAGCAACAACAACTTCACATACCTCTTCACTGGGTCTGAACTAGTTCTGACTCTTGTTGATGGCTTAGGTAGTCCCTCCCGTCTGGTCTCTAGCTCCTCATTTAGCCTCATTTTTTAAGCCACCTACTCCCCGCCCTGTGTGCCATCCCCAGCACTGGGCATGGGCATGCGTGTGTCTTCATGCCTCGGAGCCTCACTGTTCAAACTCAGTCCAAAGGCTACATCCTCTAGAGAGTCTTCCCTGACTTCCTCTATGGAACAATTGCTCACTGCACTCAGTTTTACTGTAGAGTGTGTTACGTGGTATTACAGTCGTCTTGGTGTTTGTCTTTGCATATCTATCTCTTTCATTAGATTGAGCTCCCACACAGCAGGCCCTCTACCGTTTCCTCAACATCCAGCACAGGCTGCGGCACAGAGACTTTGCTGCATCAATTCTGGTTGAGCTGTGCATGCCTGGGAAGAAGGCAGGCTAGTTACCAAGGGAACAGCTGGTGACCTCGGTTCCCAGGTGGATGAGTTTAGCCCCGAACTGTCCTCTTCTTTGGTCTTAAGTCCTCTTGTCTACAATCTGTACCTGTAACCCCTAAAGTCTGATGACTGTCCCAGCAGACAGCCAAGGGCAGTGCCTAAGAGCACAGTGTTCAAGAATTATCTGGGTTGGAATCTTTGTCCCCCAGGCTATGTGGCCTCTGGTGGTCATTTAACCTTTAACCTGGTTTTCAGCTATGCAAAGAAAACATCGTAGCTACAGTTTAGAGCTGTTGTGAGGAGGGAATGAGATAATCAACATAAAAATCATAAAAATAGCACCTCACACTAGTGGACTGGTTACTCTTCTAAGTCCTTTGTATATTACCTTGTTAATAACAACCACGTGAGGCAAGTGCACTTGGCAGGTGAGAAAATGGAGTCACAGGGAGGGAAGCAAGTGTCAGAAATGAATTTTGTTACCCAAATCTGCATTCTTAACCCCTCTCCTCATTGAGATCGTCAATGTGAACACCATAGACACTCACTTGAGGTAAATTAGAAATATTATTATTCTGTAGCTTTCCTTCATTCCAAGGTTTTCTGTTTTCTCAAGGTGTCTGAAATTCTTACAGAAACAGAATGAATGATGTTAAAAACCAACTTGTGTATAGAGTACGTTTAGCAATGGGCTTCCAATGGGCCCCATAAATAATTACCAAGGTCACACATCCAAAAATGACTGTGAAAATACTATACCACGACTATGATGTAGAAATGGAGAGGTGTTGAGGAATGAAAGACATTTATTTGTTTTCCTTTCCTCCTGAAAACTAAGGACGTTCACCTCTCTATTTATTTGTTCCTTTATAGGCACACTGGGCAACGTTGCTCACACTTGTGATATTCAGTTTAGGAGTCAGAGAGCATGCCACTCATGTATTAACACAGTTTTTAAAAGCATTTCCTACTGTCAGACAGCCAAATCAGCTGGCCTCAGTGTATGACAAATTGTGAAAGCCGTGATTAAACCAGTTGCCAAATAGAGCTGCCTTCGAATGATAACTCAGTGTTCAACACATTTTAGCACAGATCATATGAAAAGTCTTTATTCAACAAAAGCAGAAATCAAGATGATCTTACTTTCATTTTCCCAAAAGATCATGTGATTCTAATAATAATTTTGACAGTTTTTGGTATGCACAATTTCTGGGCTCAGTTCACTAGAAATGGCATTTATTTTTGCCAGTGAAATATGTGATTGTGTAGAGAGTCAGATGGCAGATTGGAGATTTTTTTTTTTTAAGAGTCCTTATGTTGCAGGTAATGACCCCAAAGTCAGCTGATACTCTCAAGGTTATACAGCAAAGGCAGTGCCAGAATTCAGGTCTCTTGGCTTGCTGGCTCTTGTTCTTCCGATAACAATGAATCAGGTCCTTATTTCTGGATAGTCCTCATGCCTCCAAAATTCCTTGGAGGTGCACTCCAACAGACACACTTTGGGTTCCGACTGGTGGTAGAGATGCTTCATTCCAAGTGGGGGCAAGCATGGAGGAGAAAGGAGAGAGCGGGTTCTTTCCTTTTGCCCACTCTCAGTGACCTGCTCCCTGCTGCTTGGTGGCTGACTCACCTCTTCCTTTACGCCGTCCTTTTAACCATGTGACCCTACTATAGAAATGCCATCATGAAGTCTTCACTTGACATGGTCCTGATTTAACTCAAGGTCAGCAGCATCATGGGAAAGAATGGCAAGATTTTCCCCCTCCTTTCCAACATTGGTTACATTGTATTTGCTAGAATTTTTAGAAAACATTAAACAATGACATGAAAATGAACGTTCTAGTTTTATTCTTGGTTTTATGGCATTCATGAAACATGTGCTGCTTTTCTTCAGCCCTGCATTAGTGGTAGAAACGGGCCCTCAGTCTCGGAAATCTTCCTGCAGAACCTGATGCTGCTGATACACCTCTACCCCCATAGCTGCCACCAACTGGCAGGAGTGAGCAGATGGTGAAAACTATTTGCCATTCACACTCTGGAGTTTTGCCTTGTGTAGAAAGTGTTTTCCTTTATCCTATTTACTTATGGATTTTTTTCAGTTTCTTGATGGTGTCATTTGATGCACAAATGTTAACAATTTTGATGAAGTCTACTTTGATTTTTTGTTTTGTGGCTTAATCATTTGATGTTGTAAGTAAGAAAATATTGTCTAACCCAAGGTGACATGTTTTCTTCTAAGAGTTTTATAGTTTTAGCTCTTACATTGAAGTCTATGATCCATTTTGCATTAATTTTTCTGTATAGCAGGAGGTAGGGGTCCAAATTTATTCTTTGGCCTGTGGATATTCAGTTGTCCCAGTAACATTTGTTGAAAAGACTTAACTTTTCCCATTGAATTTACCTTGGATCTTTGTTGAAAGTCAATTGAGCATAGATGTGAGGATTCATTTCTGAATTCTGATCTCTATTCCATTGTTAAGAAATATGTGTATATGTCTATTGTTAAACCATTGCCATATTGTCTTGATTTCTAGACTTTTATAATTGATTTGAAATCAATAAGTGTGAGCCCTCCAACTTTGTTCCTCTTTCTCAAAATTGCTATTTCTAGGTTTATTCTTTCTGTGTCTCTGAAATATTTTGTCTGTAGAGACATTTCCCAGAATGCACAGCACCACAAGCAGTCCTCCCTGAGCTTCTGTTCCTCTCATGTTTCATTTTCCTAGCATCTTCAATCCCCGTCCGGATGTGGGAGACTGAGACAGGGAAGAGATTACGAGGTCATCCTTCAGCCACCTTCCAGAGTACTTCAGGAGGTACAGAAGATGAGCGGATCTCTTATCCTCTCAGGGATGTAGGCCCCACATCTTTGGGGAGAGACAAGCATCTTTTTCTGTCCCCTTTGCTCATGCTCTCATTTGGTTTCATAAAGTCGCATTTACTGAAGCCTGGGTAGGTTCCCCTCAGGCTCATTCTGCCTTCTGTGTGGCTGAGGTGGATGTCCAGCCTGTACCCTCCATTATGACCATCAGAGTTGCTCATGGCCAGCATGGCTGTTGCTTGGTTTATGCTCATGACTGGATGATGAATGTTCTGAATAACACCCCACTCACCACACATGCCAGTTACCCCTGGAAACCAAGATGTTTCAGGTTAAGCTTTGCTGCTGTCGTAAGCTTTCATCTGAGCTGCACTTGGAGCTGTCAGCCAGGTGCCACTCAGCTTTGGAAGTCTCCATTGGATGAGATATAAGATCCGTGGCATACCTCAGTCTTTAACTGCATTGAGTAATTTTATTTAATAATCATTTTGATTTTCCCTCTGTGTAAATTTTCCCTAAGAGGAGGTTAGGCTCATTGGGAGGTGAATTCATTCTCTCAAGTCGTTAAGGTTCCAGTTAGTGCTCTGCATCTATAATTAATTAAACTATACTCAACTTCCCTAAAAATAAAATTCCAACTATCCCTAGTGAATTTGAGATTCACTCTGAATAGATCAAGGCATAAATGTACCAAAATCTGTGTCTTTCTTGAGGTTCATCTTATTCATGTTCTTTGTCTCCCAACCCATCCTGATGGAGGTATCTTGTGAGTGAGGGCATTTCCACTTCTGTATTTTACAGATTTTTTTTTGCTAATATAAATGTTTTATCTGGTAATATCTGAGAAGAGGATGATAGAAAAAAGGAGGAAATGGTTTTTTTTATTTTAATTAAAATGCTAACATAAGGCATGATCATTGAGTGATTGCATTACAAAGCAGCTACTTGTTCTGCCATAGTTAAGTGTGATTTGATGCGTCCATTATGAGCCTCTATTCTCAGGGGTTTATATCTTGGCCAAAATAGTCCCTCCAGGCTGAAACTTGGCAGACATCTCAGCCTAATTACTGTCATTTTCCTTTTTGGATTAAGAAAATGGAATCATTATAGTGCTTTAAGCCCACCCACCCCCATATTTTCAAAGGTCTGTATTTATAGCCACATAAATTGTGGGCTCTTGAGCCTTTCAAATAAAATGCGAGAACCAAAGGCCATCTCCAGGACCTGTGAGCAGCTTGATCTAGGCTTTCATGGACAGGGTCCCATCCTTTCTCAAGCAATTGCAAGAAGGACTCAAGGAAATCACTGCATTGATAATGAGGTTGGTGGGGATGTCAAGAAGGTGGGTGCTTTGGGTTTGCTGCCTTCAGTCAGCAGGTCAGGTGCATTCCTTCTCGCCATGTCAGTAGCCACCCTCACCTTCCTCTTAAAGTGTCCTATCGCACATCTGACCTCCATTTTCCTCATTCATCTTTACCCACCCCCATGGGGAAGGAGTTTGGAGGTGATGGGAGGTTTCTGCTATCATGAGAGAGATCCTGGGTCAGTGCTCTTCTCTGCAGGGGTCCCTTGTGCTGTGCTCCAGGAGAGCATTCATGGCTTTGCCCGCCTCCAAACCGCTAGGGAAGTGACTCGTTTGCTTCCCCACGTTACTAACATATTACTCCTTCCAGAATTATTTGAAACATTGACCACTGTGGATTGTACAAACATTTTCCCCATTTCTGAGGTGACATAGATTTAAAATGTTACTTCTTACGCTTTTATATCCCCCGTTTGACTTTTTTTAAATAACTTGAGGCGTGTCACAACCTCCTTTAAGTGTGAGTGTTGCAGATGGTAGGCAGAATGGTCTTGCAACTTTTAGACAGCTTCCTGGACAAAAATCACCATTTATAATTTGCAAACGTTTGTGAAGGAACCAGTGAAGTTTCTGCAATTTACAGTGTGGAATTCCCTGGGTTCTTGCTTGTAAATCTATCTAGATATATGCTATGAATATGGAATATGTAGACCCGTGCTGAACGCAGCACTGAAATAGAAACAGGCTACGTGGGCTTTTTTTAAAAAGCAACAGGAGTTGGTAAAAAAAAAAAAAAGAAAAGAAAAATTCTGCTTAGTTTTCTATACTGTGCAGTCCATTAAAGGGACTTCGGAATCAAAATGTTGAAGGGCTAGGAAGAAAATTTTGCTGACTCAGTTCCTTCTAAGAGGTTGGCGTGCATGAGTCACACGTGTGGAGAAAAAAGAAGGTAGCTGTCAAGGATTCATTTATTTAGAAGGTTTGGTATTTGCGTGACTGCAATGAGCAAATAAAGTATGTCAATGGTACATAAAAATGAAGCCTACAGCAATTAAATTAAAATCTGAATGGTAAAACTGAATATATTTTAGTTGAGCATAATTCTGTGGAAGACTATTAAATTACCACCTTGGAACAAAAGCACAAACAATGTGATAATGAGCTATGGAACCAAAATTTAGAACAGATAAACTGGAAAAATTACAGGTACCCCAGTGTAAGAAATGCACAGTGCTGATGATATGAAACTATGAATTATTTATATCTTCTTTAAATGTAGAATGTAAATTTGCTTGAATTAATTTCTGTTGGGAAATTACTACATAGTAAACATGGCTGTGTAATGTTTAGGGTAATATTTTTCCTCCTAAATGTTATTATTATTATTTTATTATTATTGTTGTTATATGGGGAAGAAGAGAAAATGAAAATAAGACTCCAGATTGGAAACAACCAAGTTATAGTTATTACTGGAAAATCAAATCTTTTATTTCTAAGCAACACAATGTCAAGAGTTACGAAGTAATTTTTCCCACGCTTTTCAGCCAAGGGTAGCCAAGCTGAGTGTTAGGGTCTGAACTGTGTCTCCTTCAAATTCATATGTTGAAGTCCTAACCCACTTGTGCTTGGAAAGGAGGTCTTCAGGAGGTCATCAAAGTTAAAAGAGGTCATAAAGGTGGGGCCTTAATTCAGTGGATCTGGTATCCTTTTAGGAAGAGGAAGAGGGTGATCAGTTCCTCTCCCTGTGCAAGGGCAGAGGAAAGGCCGTGTGGAGATGCAGCAGGGAATCCAGAGAAGGAAAGCAATCAGTGCACCCGAATCGCAGTTAGTTAGGAGCAGAACTAAGACCCAGTTCTCCAAGCTCTCTCTCCACTGATCTTTACTAAACTATGGAACTTCTGAATTGATGCCAGAGGCCTTTGTAACCCTGACCAAAATAACTGTACTACATAACAAATATAAATCATGCAGGGAGAGGGGGGAGGAGGGAAAAGATCTGAATGAATGAATTTCATTAACTAACATAAACACGTACTAATTTATCTTAGCTGCTCAGAGTATTTTTAGGCTTTCTTGCCCTTTTTCTTCTCCCCTATTCTGGTTAAGTGAAAACTGTGGTCTGGACCCCCAGACACCAGGTAGACCAACTTTGAGCTCCTAGGCTTGTAACTGTTCTGTGACTCAGTTTCTTCAACCTGTACAACAAGAAGGGAAGAGGTACTTACCCCATAGTGTGGCTGAAGGAAGTTAATAAAATAAGGCATTAAAAAATCCTCACAGTAGAATCTGGTACATATTAAGCACTTAATATATGTCAGTTGTCATGGATGGATAAAATTGTCACATAACTGAGTTTCAAAGGATGGTGGCTATTGTGTCTTGTTCTTTTCCAGGAAGAGATTTCTTCTGGCTGGAATGACTTCTCATCTTCCTTTTGAGAGTATGGGTGAGGGGCAAATGTAATGGAGGTCAAGTTCAAGAGACCAAAAGACAAGAGATGCTTTCTCTGACACTCTCACCCAAAGCCCCGAGGAGTCAAACTCTCTCTAAGCACAGAGGAGAGTATGGGGGGGCCCTTGTCCATAGTGAGGGGTTCACTGATCACTAAGAGCCAGTCTGACTGGCATGATGTCTAACCAGGCCTCTCCGAGTCTCCCTGCTGCCCAGCTGGCCCCCCCACCCGACCTTAGCCTTACCTGGACCTTGTTCCCATGACCACCCTCTGCTTCCTCCACACTGTACTCCTCAAAGCTCTCCCAATTCATGAGCCCTTTATCCATGCTCTGTCTTTGCACCTAACTTTCCCTCTGCCCGGAACTTCTCGCCACCCTCTACTCCTCCTGCCCGACACCTCTCTTCACCTTTTCTTGGCAATGTACACTCTAAGGCCAGCTCTTCCCTACATCCTGAGTGCCTGGGCTCCTCCAGCCGTTTGTTTTGACTTGTTATCCTAGGATGTGTGTTGTGTCTCTCTTCCCCGCCAACAGTGGGCTCTTCCTGGGCAGGGACATGCGTTGCTCACTTCCACGTCCCCAGCTCCTAACACATGGCCTGGCCTGTGCGAAGTGCCCGTGCAGACTGGTTAGATACATGAATTAACAACCTACCCACATCTGACCACCATTTGTACCGTTATAGCTCCAGAGCTCTTGCCCGTCTGCCTTTAGAGTCTGCAGCTCCATTAGGCTTCCAAATGTAAATTCTGCCTTTTAATTATGAACTGCAGAAAAATATATGTGTGAATGTGGGGATATTTTTAACCTCGGGTGCCTGCATTCTTTCTACCTCTGCCTGTTTTGGAAATCCTTGCCTTCCTTGTGATCACTCCTCTCTCCAATAAATGGACGCGAAGGCGAAGACGGGAATATTTTTATCTGACATTATTTCGGAGTATTGCTTTCCCGTTTGCTGCTGTTTCCTTTTCATGGGCCATTAGCAGCTTCCAAAGGCAATATCCTTTCACTGTCACACTATGCCATGGGGGGCCATTCCAACAACTTCAGACTAGGGCATTAAGTGCAATTCTGGATGAGAGTCAGCACATAACCAAATAAAAATAATAAAGACAAAGCTTGCAGGAGCCATTTGGAACGCTGTCCCGCTCTGAATTCATTTGCAGCCTCGCGGAAACCTACCCATCACCAGTGATCAGCCCCAAGCCCAACCGTGCCTTATCTAATTGTAAAGTATTTCATATCCTCAGCAACAGCCCCGCTCATTTGCTTTTCCTTTTTTGGCGATTGTCTTAGTGGAATGCTGAGATTCTAATCAGTGAGAGAAAAAGAAAATGCAGGTTTTGATTTTGACAAGCAAAAAAAAAAACCACAAAAAAACAAAAAAGGTACATGTCGCGTAGCTTCCCTCCCCTCATTAAAACAAGCATTTAGGAGGCTTCTTTGGAAATTCTTCTGAAATAGGTGCTTAGTGCAGGGGAGAAGGAAGCAGAAAAGCAAGGAGAATTACACTCAGAAATGAATTAGGGAAAACCAAGCATGGGAATTGGTCTCCCGGCCAGTGTCCCCTATGGTGAAGCCATTTGCGAGTCCCCTGGGCCTGAATTCCAGGAATGTCTCAGGGCTAGCCAAGTTGGGGAAGGTTAGCATCCATCAGTGTGTCTCTGACTCTCCTGACATCAGAGCCACCCAGGGAACCTGGCTTTGTTAAAGGTATTGATTCCTAGGGCCTCTCATCTAGAGATTCTGACTTAGCTTAGGGTGGGTAATGAGAACCCATATTTTAAGAAGTGGTTCTAAATGAACCATGTGATCAGGCCAGTTAGAAAACACTGCCCTCGTTTATTTATCCATGCTCTAAATAAACTCCCACTGATAGCCAATTTTGTGCCGGCGATGTCCCAGAGACCATGGGGACAGAGCAGGAACAAACATGGATCCTGCCCTCCAAGAATCTACAGTCTAGAAGAAGACTCTGGCACTTCCAGTTCAATCTTTTGTCTTCCGCTTTTCTATAACTCTGTGCTGCAGATGAATAAATACTTATGTGCCTTCAATAATCAGCCAAGAAATGCTCAGAGCTAATTCTGTAGTTCAGCCACTTGGAGGACAGGCTGCACTGGAAGACCAGAGATGACTCAGGAGTCTGTATAATATTATGATGATAAAAATCATGGCTAACATTTATAGCATGCTCATTATGTGCTGGTCCGGACGACTTTCCTCCAGGCTCCTTTCAGGACAATTTTGTTTGTTTTGTTCATTGTTGCCTCCCCAGCTCCCTGAACAGGACTGGTGCACAGTAACTGCTTAAGGAAGATTTGTTCAATAAATGAGTCAGTATATTATTAGTTTATCTAATCTTCAAGTGAGCTCTCTGAGCTAAATACTAAATACCCCAAATATCCTAAATTTCTGGGAGGGAGCTCAGAGAATCTGTATTTTCATCAAGCTTTTTGAGATTGGCCAGATTTGGGGAGCAGGAAATCTAGCCCAGGTCCCCATGGGTGTTTATGTCCCCTGGGCAACATGCTCGTTTGACATTTTCTCAGCTTCTTGAATATGCCAAAGACAAGACATTCACCACCGACTGGGGCAGCCCACACCAATATCTAATTACTTTAACTATTGAACTGCTCTTCCTCATGATTAGCTGAATCATCTTTCCTTCACTTCTACCCTCTGCCCTTTGTTCCTCTCCAGAAAAAGGACCATGCCCACAACATTTGGATACTGATCACCGTGAATAATGAAGAAGATTTAGGTTCCAGCTGTGTTCCAGAGGTAAGGGGAATGCTGAATTCATGGCCGCATGCTAAGGACAGGCCCAGACTCATTAGCAATAACGCGGTGCCCGGAATTCAGGTAGAATATGGACCCCAGTTCTATAGACTGAGGTTTTAACCTACTAGTCATATTTGTGTAAATGGCTGAGGCTCTCTGAACTTCACAGTTTTCCCATGTGTGAAGTAGAACAAAATAGCATCGTGGCTAGAAAATATAATAGCTAACAATAACAATAACAAGAAAGCCATGTGTAATGACAAAATAACACGAACATAAAAGCTATAGCTAACATTCCTCATGTGCTTATTCTGTGCGATACGCTGGACAACTTTCCTCCAGGTTCCTGGGACCATTTTGTTTGTTATCGTAGCCCCAGCACCTAAGACAGTATCTGACACATAGTAACTGCTCAATAAATATTTGTTGAATACATGAGTGAACCCATCATTAGCTTATCTGATCTTCAGAACAGCTCTCTGAGCTAAATGCTGGCTGGTAACCCTATCTTACACATAACAAAACAGACTTCCGAAGGTTAAGTTACTTGTTCAACTGGTGGGCACGGGGGTTTAAACCCAAACACGTTCCTGGGCCACCTCCCTACGAGTTATTACATGTCTTTGCCATTTATCGATAGTGTTCATCAGTCTAAGACTAGATTTGTGTCCTTAACACACCATGACATCTGTTGCTGGAGAGACCGTGAATTTGGCTGTAATGAGCAATTCCAGCTCTGTCATTGCACCGTTGTGGTCAGAAGTTGGGAGCACCAGCACGGGGCAGCGTGCTGTTTGTCCAGCTTCTGGTGGTCTCACCGCCTGTTTTGTGAGGGACCAGGCTGTCCCTGGGGCCTGTGGTTATCTTTCCCTCCCATTGAATTACCACTGGGAAAAGCAAGATGCTCTAAAACTGCTGGACGGAACATGATCGATGCAATGGCTTCGGGCTATGTTTTCCCTTTGCTGGGAAGCACTGCCATGGTAATTGTTTCTACAAAAAGAAACTACAATTCTGGCAAAAAAAAAAAATCAAACTCTCTGTGTGCTTGAACCTATCATAAACCATTGCTGGTAATTATAGAAGCTGATTGTGCGACAGTTTAGTTTAACTTAATTGGCAATTTTTTTTAAGCTGCAACACAATAAAAATAGTAACGAACAAGTCAGATTCTAGAGACGGAACATTTAGCTTTGGTGAAATGTCACAGCTCCGCACACACTGCCAAAGGTGTGGGACTGCCTGCTCTCAGCTCTGTTATTTAAACCCTTGCTCCTTGTGTTCTGAGTTCCGTTTCCCGAGTGCATAGTCTGATGTGGGCTTTTTTCCTTTAAATGGTTGTGGAAAGAAATGTGCCCCATAAACCAATTTAGAAACGTGAGACTTCTAGGTCTCGAAGAGAAGGCTTGTGCAGGACGAACTAGCTGTGTCCCATTAAAATTTAAGTATAATCACCTCTTTTGGGCATTCATTTCGCCTGATTAAAAATTAAGTTTTTACCTGTTCTGCTGTCATGAGGGATGGTCTCATCCTTGTTTCCCTTCCTCTGTCTTCTGTACCATCATCCTGGTCATCATCTCATCTTATTGTCATTACCATCATCAGACTATCTTAAAAATAATGGTGATAATAGCTAGCCACTAGCCATGGCCACCACCATAGGCCAAACACAAGGCTAAGGCCTTTCCATAGATCATCTGATTTGATCCTCACAATGATAGTTTGAAAAGCCATCCATTAAAAAGAGGCGGAGCTTAGATTCACATTCCCGCCTGTCTGGCACCAGGGTATGTGATTTTAACCAGGAAGCTATTCTATCAGTGTCAGAGTTTTGTCTGCAACCGGCCCCCATCTCTGAACGGAGCTTAGCCCCACTAGAAATTGGTCTTGTGACCTGCAGAGCTGGTATCTGCTATGTCAGGGATGACCCTTGGGCCTCTGTCTCTTCTGGGTGGCAGTCTTCCATGTGCAATAATACTTATCTGCTGCCCTCCTCTGGGCAGGAGTTCTGCCTCCTTTCCTGACCCCACCTGCCTGGGGTTCTTCACTGAATGCCAGCCCACCCTCCAGGGCTGGAGAGGCTCCTCCCTGCTCTCATCAGTCCCCTGACCCTAGGAACTGGATTCCCAATCCTTGACCAAGGAGGGCACAGTGAGGCTAGGTATTGGTTGAGATGCTTTAGTAACTTCCTTTTAAACGAAAAGCTCAGTGATAGTAATGGCTACAGTGATTTATTGAGTACTGTTTGCCAGCACTTTTGTAAATGCTTTTGCTTGTGCAGACCACCCCCGCAACCTCCTGGGAAGAAGGTCTATTGTTTTCACCATTTCCAAGATGAGAAAATGCGGTAGAGAACAGTTAAGTGACTTACCTAGGGTCACACCGCTAGAAGGTAGCAAAGCTGGATGGATGCCCAAACTCAGTAAGCTGAACCATAGTGCCATGCCGTGATGTCAAAAAGCATCACAAGTGGCGTGAGGAACCAATTTTAAAATACTGCAACAAACACAGCAACTTCCGGGTAAATACATTTCTAAAAATCTACTTTGGCTCCCAATTTATGTATGTAACCTGGAAATGCTTGTGGTTAATGTAAAGTTTAAGTCCCAGTCTCTCGACAGTTTGGTGGCATTTTCTACATTGTATTACATTTTAGAATACGCTTACATTACTTAATGTACAAATGCTGTTTAATGATTAGATTGCAATTAGGATTACATGCCATATTCTCACAAGTTCTGGTATTTTCCTATCAATGCATAAACAACCCATTTACCACTTAGATTGCCATGTGACTCATTAACATTCAACCATGCTATTGACATTCATACATGTTATTGGTACTGATGGTTCCAACATTGGCCAGCTAACAAGCAATGCAGGCTTTTATGTGCTTGGCACTTGATATATATTTAACAATACATAAGTGAGTAAGAAATTTGCTTTGATAAGAAACACACACACTTATGGATATGTGTGCAAAGTCTTGTTCTAGTGAAATGGCACACCCCAGAGGTAAGCTGTGGGCGGGCACCCAAGGCCAGGTGAGGTGGGGGTGGGAACTGGAGTCAGAACTGAGGCTGGTTCTCTTTGCAGATTAAGTGTGACTACGAGGATGTCATCATAAAAGAAGGGAATTTGTTGGTGTCTCAGGAGAGATGACACACTTTGGGGCACAGGGCCTGGTGCCCACTTAGAGGTCACAGGGCCACTAAGACAATCATAAAACTGTCCTACAATGGACATGCTTTGGTGATGATAAACAGGAAAGGAAGACACAGATGAGAGGAAAATGACAAGTGCTACCCTGGGCAGGAGCCCTAGGAAACTCTACTTCACTCAAAAGCTGCATCAGTCTCTGGGGACAGCACCAGGGTCCAGGCAGGGACAAGCTGAGACTGAGGGAAGAACTGCCTGGATCAGTCTTGAGTGGCAGGGGGCAATGGCCAGAAAAGCTGAACGACCTTCTACCTAGCTACCACCAGGAGGTAGCTTCTGAGTGTGTCACCCAAGCTGTCTGTGCACCAGTCCAAAGCATCCTTCGATTAAGATGCCAAAGGCACTTTAGCTTCCAGGGTGAGTTAAAGGCTGTGATGAATAGGGCTAGAGGCTGAGGCCCCTCCCTCCCCGACCTCCAACCACCCCCACCACCCCTGGGCCTGTGGAACCCATATATGTATGGCTGGTTGAAACTGACTCTGGCATTATGCATCTGCTTCTGTTTCTGTACATTCTTATTTTTAAAGGGTTTTGTTGTAATATGTAATGACTGATTTTACAATTATTAGGCTAACCTGCCCCCTTCCAGTTTGGGAGAATGTGGAGACTTGTCCTTTAGCAAACTAAACCGCTGGCATTTTTCCTGGAGGAGATGTCACATGTTGTACGGCGAGAGATGGACATAAGCCTTGAGATAGGGCTTGGGACACTTAGAAGGAGAGGCATCTGTTGTGTTCCAGGTATCTGGATATGCAGGGAAGGATGGACAGACAGCTGGGCCCAGGCAGACCTGAACATCCGCCTCCCCCCAGGACACATCTTGGGCACATGTGGGCCAATGCTGGGCTGTGTGTGCCTATAGACTAGCTGAGATGCACTCAGGGGGGGCAGTGGGGGGCCTGGGTTCTCTGGTCTGGCATTGTTCTTCCTCCACAACTCGGAGCGCGTCACCGTCTGCATGATGGTGGCAAGGGAAAGGGGCGTCAGAGGCTGCGGGGACGGTGGACGCCCCAGCTGAAGCCTGAGTTTCAGACCTGTGGGGGCTCCGGCTCTGCAGGGAACTAGAGTTGACCTTTGAACAACACAGGTTTGACCTGCACAAGTCCACTTAGAGGAATTTTGTTTTGTTTTAAATAAATAAAGCTGGCTTTTCCTATGCCAGGTTTCATATGGGAAGATTCAGCCAACAGCGGCTCCAAAACAGTACTTTTGCATTTCCAACTGGGAGTCGAAAATACTAACCTCGAATGGAAAGCTTTTCTACCTGGAAGCTGGCGAATCTGTGGATGCGGATGCGCATGCGCAGGTCCGACCGTAGCATCAAAAGTCACACCTGGATTTTCTGGATTTGCCATTGCTTAGGGCCGGCGGACCCCACGCCAGCCGCGTTGTTCCAGCGTTCTCTCAGCTGGCCGATGGTCGGCCCGGGTCACCACATGGCCGCAAGCGTGGCAACTGCCCGCTGGAGTTTGGGGAAGAATCCTGCTCCTACCTCCTCACCGCCAGGTCATTTCACCCAGCTGCCCTGGAAAGAGGTAGGTCGCCAAAGTTTTGGGATTTATCCTGGGAATCTCAGACCTTTAGAAGAGCACTTAAAAATATTAAGAATCATTTCAAATATTCAAAACTGCAAAGAAAAAAATATTCAGTAATTTGTATATGCCTGACGTCCAGGTTTAACGAACATCAAGGTGTTTGTTATATTCACTTCAGGTGAAAAACAAAAAACATCACTCATACAGCTGAAGGCTATTTTGACTCCATCTTTGTTCCCTTCCTCTCGTGTTCCTTCTTTTTACTCATCTATAGGTGGTATGCTCCTTCTCACCGATGTTTGTATATGTATTTACTGCACGTGGATGTGTCCATAAATGAAGTACTTATGCGTTTAAAATTTACATAAATGTTACAATATTCTGAGTTCACTTTAACCCCAGATGAACTTATCCATTTGATACAGAACTAAATCTAGTTTGTTTTCTCTCTATATATATGTTATATAGCATTTTATGTTATACATGTTAATTCATCTGTTTTTCTGTGAAAGGGGGTTTGGTTTGTTTCCAATTTCTCATACTGTCACATTCATTTTTAAATTAAATTAGAGTTTACTTTTGTATAATGTGTGAGGTAGGATTTCCACACAGCCCGATGTCCGCTATGGAACAGAACAGCTTTTCCTCTTCTGCTCTGTCACGCCTCCTGTTTGCTATTTCAGGTGTCGATGTACATCCATTTTTGATCACTCTGGTCGCCCATTAACCTATGTCTCTGTCTCTAAATTAATATAATGTTTTTATCATTATCAAATTAATTGTTTAATTGCGATAGAGTTAGATTTGATGTCTAATAGGGCAAGACGCGCACCTTTATTCTTCAAAAGTAGAAAGCTGTGATTTAGTTAGTGAGATTGGACTTCGAGTCCCCTTTTTATTTAAGTCATAAGCAAGCTGTGAATTTACTCTGACCCCAGGGAAATGGGATATATAATATACTATCTGTAACTAGCCCTCAGATTAATCCTGTAGGATCGAAAGTGTTATTCCGATCTTAGAGATGATGAACTAGGAGTTGGTGATGTGAATGACTTGTTGGTACTAAGACGTATAGAAAGTGGCATCGCGGAATCTCTTTGACTTCAAGTGTGGTTATTGAGGATGCGTTCTACCCGATCACGTAGCGCGCCTCGTGAAGCCCCGTGAGAAACAGCTGCTTCTCCCCGTGGGCCATATTGAATATATGTTTTTCTCTCTGGCATCTAGGAGACTTAGTCCAAAATTTGTGCTCAACCATTTAACTCAAAAGTGCCTTGTGATTTAATTACCTGTGTGCTATTTTGTCCCTTTTCCTAACGTCCTCTTCTGATTTGCCTTTTTCCTGTCTTGATTTTAAAATACTTATTATTAATATATTGTGTTAATGCACATAGGTTTTATAGCTAACCTTAAATAGTTTATCCCCCACCCCCACCCCCCAAAGGCATGTATTTCTGGTACCACAGTGCTTTCCAAACTTGAACATGCATCCGGATTACCCGGGGTCTTGCTGGCAGGCAGGCTCTCAGTCACTAGGGCTGGATGGGGCCTGAGACTTTGCTTCTCCAACAAGCTCGAGGTGAGGGGAATCTGTTGCCTCTTCTTCCTTATTTGCCTCAACCTGCGTCTCCATTTCTTCCTGTGATTATTGTTCGTGTACAGACTCATTGCCTTGGAAGGCAAGTTTTAAAGTTTCTATTTAGTGTCTTATTTCTATGAAGTGGAAAGCAGGGAGTTCAAAGTCCACATGACCCCAGAATTGAATCTTGTGTGTTAAAGGGCAAGGTTTTTCTTCATATGAAAGAAAAAAGCCACAATAGTATTCACTTCACATGGTTGTTTAATGCGTTGACAGAGTTAAATGAGAATATACAACAGAATTTTTTCCATTCCATGGAAACTCAAATCTTAGTTTTCTTCCTTCATTCCATTCTCCTATTTCGGTTTAGAAAGTTGTAATATGTGCTTTCCTATAATTGATACCCCTCCTTCTCTTAAAAAAGATTTGAGGAGACTGAAAGGAACAGTATAAAACCAATACACAAACAAATATTTAATGGAAAGCATGTCCCTGAATGAAATCATTCTTTCAGAGAGATAACTGTCACATGCCGTCATTAAGAAGTAATGTGTTCCTCATAACCTTAATTCAAATGAATAAGTTTTGAACTGAAGAATTGCTGCTGAAATTCCTAATGAAACATGGCAATTACATCTTATTTTTTTCTTTTCTTAATTTTTTTCCTTTATACTGAAGTCTGTGAATTACAATGAAGTTAAAAAGCAGTATGTTTACCCCCTCTTTTTTTTTTAAGTTTCAGAGCGTTTTCCAATTTAGAAAATATCACTTTAAACCAGGTAAAGGTTTAGATTTACTGTTTTAAAGAGAAACCCATTCTCATTCCATTAGAGTATCTTACAGTAGTAGAATTTCTTTTCTGCACAAGAGTAAGTAGATTCACATTTCTTTTACTCAGAATTCAAATTACAAGTAAATCTGGTTATGCAGTTTTGACAGGATGAGAGAAGATGACCTGTTTCCAGAAAGCCTTGGTTCTAAGCTATACCAGGAATCCTCTTGCTTGTTTTATTCACCCTTTAGACGTGTGTTAAGCAATACACTTACTATTTAAACTAATGAAATGTTTTGTTTCGAGGGACTTTATGGCTTCCTTGGTGCTAAATAGAAACAGGACTAAAGGTCACTGTCTTGTATACAGGATTGCAGATTCAAATGGACACTGAAGTCATTCAAAACACAAGTGAAGTGGCCTTACATTTGCTTTAATACATGTGGGAATAGTTTCCACTTCCACAAAGAAAAAGGCCCAAGCTCATTTTAAAAAATATATGGTCTGTTGTTTACTATTTTTGATGGAAACCTAGGTACAGATAAATATTTCTCTACCAAAGGAAAAGGAACAGTGTGAGGGTAATGATAAGGAGCACATGTCATGGTAAGTCATGGAGACCATAGGGAGCCGTGACGACCATGGTGAATCAGAGTGTGTCCAATTGTCACCATGTGGGAATGAAGCCAGGGTTGCCAGCTCTTTGGAGTTTGCATGGGCAATAAGCAGCCTGGATTTTTATGTTGAAATGTCCTAAGTTTTAACATAAATCTTTTCAGAAACAATTTATGGGATAAATAAAACTTGACTGCCAACCAAATTCAGCTGGAGGACCACAAGTTTGCGATTACTGCTTTGAAAAAAAAGTACGCAAAAGGTCAAGGGAAAGCAAGTCCAGTGAGGTGTCTGATGTGAAGACTAGCTTTTTTCTGGAGCGAACTGCCGATCGTTCTGGGGAATGTGAGATGGTGTGCGTGTGTAGACAGCAAGGTGCCCGAAATCTATTTGGTTGAATGGGACACTATTCGAAGTTCATCATTTTTTTTTTGGTGATGGGATGTTGAGGGGTGAAGGCATGTATTTAGAGCAAGTGGGGAAGGAAGCTGTGTGGAAGCCTCCACGCTGGAAGGGAAAGGGCACTGTGGTTCTGTTACTGAGGACTGAGTGGGGAGGGGGGTCTTGGAGAAAATGCCAGGGCCTAAGAAAGGATGGTAGTCCAAGCAGAAGGTGCCAAATCTTGGTGAGACAGCACCCTATCAAAGATGTACTACTCTTGGAGGTGATTTTTAATATCTACAAATGTTAAACAGGGTGTTTCTGTTCAAGATACAGATTGACTACATTACAAACTGGCCACATTACAAATTGACTAAAAAACAAGCAGCATTTTCCAAGGCTTTGCTTCCCACCTTCTCCCTAGCAGTTGCTGATGGCTGTTCTCACCCTCCCTGTCCACATGCTCCCCACTTTCCTATGCTCCTAGTGAAGCACAGAGAAGACTCCTGAAGCTCCCCATGGCCCCACCATCCTGGGTCCTGGCCACACGCTCATTTCCGCCAATCACCTTCTCATACTTGTGGACTGTAAAGTACCAAGCATCCTGAACACATAATTACTGAATTCTGGATATGTACTACATGAGTTTGTTTGTTTTGTTCAACAGGGCCTATACCCCATGTGAGAGAAAGAAGTAGGAATTTGTACTCACACTGCTTTGTAGAGTTCTAAAATGTGTTTTGGGGGGATGCAATTCAAACACTAAAATTATCCATTTCCTGCATATTAATTAATTTTTACATGAATACAGTTCCCATTTGCATGAGTGCTTTGGCAAGTTTTGAGTCTGGGGAAGATGTTATAAACAGTAGTAGGGGGAAATGAAGCCACACATTGCCCGGTATTGGCAAGAGTTTAGGGACACAAGCGCACTCACACTAGTGTTCCTTCCTGTCGATGGCCGCAGGTCCCCCTCGCCCACTGCCGGCCTCTCCCCCCGCCATCCTCCTCTCTCCAGAGTCTCAAGTTTGTGGTGCCTCGGGTTCGAGCCCTGAGTCTTTTTCTGTGGTCTAGCAGTTTTCTCTCCTGAGGTGAGTTCACTCTAGTCTATGGATTTAAAACCACCTTGGCGTTGCTGCCTCCCAAATTCACGTCGCTAGCCTGGATGACTCCCCCAGCTTCCATGTCACTGACACTTCACTTTGATGCTACCTTGACACAGAAAACTCACCTCCAGACGATTTAAACAAAAGGGCATTTATTGGCTCACACATCACATACAGACAAGTAGGGTGGCCTTAGAGTTGGCTTGATCCGGGCCTGTGGCTCCGTTTGTCTGAGCTGTCTTGTCTCTCCCCTGCCCACACCGTGGTCCTGCACCTGGCACTGCGGTGGCTCCTGCAGTCTCAGACCTTAGGCCCTCCCTCCACAGTGTCCAGAGGAAGAGAGAAGGATGCCTCCTGAATCCACTCCCAAGAGAATGAGGAAGCTTCTTTCCCCCAAATCCCCAGAAAAGCTTTCTTTGCGTTTCCTTGGTTTAAATGTTGGGCCATGCCCGTCCTGCCTCTTCTTCCAGGACGGTTTTCATTCGGAGATTGGTGTGGCCTTCTTATCCCTTTATGACTCATGTGACAAGCATGTGGGGTGACCTTAAAGAGCTTTAGGAGTGTCCATCCTTTTGGCATCTCTGGGCCACACTGGAAGAAGAAGCGTTGTCTCAGGCCACACATTAAATACACAAACACTAATGAAGACTGATGAGCAAAAACAAGGTTTTAAGTAAATTGATGATTCTGGGTTGGGCTGCATTCATAGCCATCCTGGGCCGCACACAGACCGTGGGCTGCAGGTTGGACACTTCTAGTTAGCTCAATATTCTCAGCTCTGTCAGATTTGGCACCTTTGTTTTTAATATTGAATTTTTGTATTGCTGTCTCTATTATCATGAAATAAAATCCATAGAAAATTAAAGTTAACTACATACTTAATTGATATACTGTCTGGTTATAAAACAGAAGAAAAATGAGTTAACAAAATAATGATGTGTTTCAGCAGGCAAGTGATGGGGCAGTTACATTAGAACCTCATTCCTCCAAGTGTGGCCCATGAGCCAGCAGCACCGGTGCCAGCTTGTTAGAGAAGCCGATTCTCTGGCCTCAGCGCAGACTCGCTGAGTGAGAATCTGCATCGTAACGCCCTCTCCAGTGGCTCATGAATTTGGGACACACTGTGCTCGAAGACATAATGTAGTCAGAAATGCCCCCTATCTATAGAGTCTCGGTGAATACGACAGCCACAGATGTGACTGATGGAGATGTGTTGGCAGCTCAGACATCCAGTGGTGTTATGGTTTTTGAGGAATGGCAGACAACACTTGAGACAAGAACAAAACAAAATACAATGTACCCTCAATTCGCATAGTAGTTGCACTCCTGGAAAACAGGCCATAATGGATGATGCAAAAATACTTTGTGCTCACATGTAAAATGGGGTTTGACTTGTAGGGTTATATAATTATAAACAGGGTTTTGTTTTGTTTTTTTACATGATTCAGGGTTTTGCTTTTGATTTTTGCTGTCAGGTAGGATATTTGAAAGTAGTGCAGGATCATGGGACCATTCCGCAGACTTTCCATTATTTTCCGTTAATCTCCTGCCTCCCATATCGGCCAGCACTAAACTTGGTTTGAGGTAAAGAATTCAGTGTCTTTAAAACCAGCAAGAGCCCTCGCTGGTGTGGCCCAGTGGACTGAGTGCCAGCCTGTGAACCTAAGAGTCGCCCGTTTGATTCCCACACATGGATGTTTCTCTCCCTCTCTTTCTTCTCTCTCTAAAAAGAAGTAAAATCTTTTTTAAAAAACTGACAAGATATGTTTGTGGCCCATTCTCTCATTTCCCTCTGGTCTCTGCTAAAATGGCTCCTCACCAGAAAGACCTTCCCTGACCACCCAAAATGCAATAATGAGATGTCCATCCCTACCTTTCCTTTAATAGTCTGCATTTTCCTTGTTAGTGTCTGTTTTCCTCAACTAGGATGTAAATTTCTTTTTTACAAAAAGATTTTATTTATTTATTTTTAGAGAGCGAGGCAGGGATGGAGAAAGAGAGGGAGAGAAACACCAATCGGTTGCTTCTCACACACCCCCAACCAGGGACCTGGCCCGCAACCCAGACATGTGCTCTGACCAGGAATTGAACCAGTGACCTTCGGTTTGCAGGAGGATGACCAATCCACATTTACTTGTTAGGCAAGCAGTTGCTGTACCAGGTTCAGTTTGCAGAGAAAGGTCATAATGGAGATATAAACTTGGGAATTATATGTGGTTTTCAAAACCAAAGAACTGTTTTAATTCATAGGGAAAATATATTCATAGTGAAGAGAGGGGAGAGTCCGAGAGAGTCCTGTGGCTCTCCAGCATCTAGGGGCCAATTGGAAGAGAAATGGCAAAAGGAAGGAAGGAAGGAAGGAAGGAAGGAAGGAAGGAAGGAAGGAAGGAAGGAAAGAAGGAAGGAAAGAAGGAAGGAAGGATGGATTGAGAAGAAATAGGAAGGAAAATTAAAAAAAACACAAGTGTGTAGAGTCTTGAACATGAAGAGAAAAAGTGAGGATGCAAAGGTTGAATTAGTGTAAATTTTACAGAGAGAAAGTGGCAATATGTGTCAATGTCTTAAAGATAATTGCTTTTTTCATTAAGTAATTCAACTCCTAAACATCCAGCTTATACAGTTATGAAAACTGTGGGACAAGCTTTATGCACAAGAGATTTTTGCTGAAGCGTTATTTCATAAGAGCCAAAAATTAAATACAACATAAGTGTCCAAAAGTAGGGCATTAGTTAAATAAATCATGATTCAGTCATACAATTGAATATTGTACAGCCGTTAAATTATGTGTATGAAGAGCTTTTAATGAGCTGAAAAAATGT